>JAOBAT010052950.1:0-29368 GCA_026413305.1 Hydrozoanthus tunicans
GACGTAGAAATTCAAAAAAGATTTAGAGGGATCATAGTTTGGATGGAAAAACACGGATACTTTGAATTGCGCTAAACGCAGCCAGCTAAAACAACGCCATTAATCATGAGTAGTTTTGAGTGGCGTGAAACGCTTGTAATCTTCAAGAAATAGCACTCAACTTAGTTGCTACCGAAAAGTGTTTTTAGGGACTAAAGCTCTTTTAATTAATTAGAAAATGCAACGTAGCATAACACCGCTACTTGGAAATCTCAGAACGAGAGCTTGACGTATACAGAACGAGCGTAGCAAAATTCGCATATACCCTGATGCCGAGGCCTGAAATTATCTTATTAGCTTATTTTTGTCAGCCAGTAAAATTGAATTTTATATTTAAATCAGCGTCACAAATTTGTGTTTTTCGCAATAATGCAACAGCTTGCACGTGAATCGTCACTTTTGTGTCAGCACGAACGGAAACCTTCCATTTTGCAAGTTTACTGTTCGATAAATCTGGCTGGAGCTGTCCTTTCTATAAAATCACTTTAAATATAAATTCTGGTTTCTTTGAAGACTCGTGCAATTTACATGTTCTGACCCTTATTTAAATCGTTTGACCCAAATAAAAATGACTGGGCTTTTAAATTCTGCTCTCAGTTTAAATATATAGGCTTGCAACCTTCTGTAGTTTATGCTATACAAAGTGGTAAAAGCCCGCTAGCTATCCAGGGAAAATTTTCAAATTTCAATTGGGATTTTTTCGGTTAATCTTGAAACAGCGCCGAGAAATATTTTTTAGGGTGAAAAATTTTTACCCCTTGGTATTTTTTAGGGTATTTTGGGGACTTTTGCGACGGCCATCTCTACCCTTTTGACCCATTATTGCTCCTAAATGTAATAAAATCGTTCTTTCTACATTCTATTATCAATAGTCATACCTGCTTGTAACTTAAACCTCTTTTATGTAGCTTTTGGGGGGCTTGTAGGCCTCGGCACTAGTCTTGAGTGAATATTGCATTCCCGCTCGACAGGAAGCTGCTGGAAGCAATGCTTTGCGGCCGTGGTTGTGTGAATGTTGTCTCGACGGAACAGTAATGGCGAGCAATAATGCAATGGAAACTGATGACTCGAATCATATATCTTCAAGCAACCTCCGAAGATCAAATTCTGCACCGATGATCGGTGGAGCAAATGTGAACGATAATGCTCCTGTATTCCAGCCGCTATTAGCTCGACAACGTCGCTTCTCAACAAGTCAAATGGCTATGAACTTGGTAAGCCGGCGTTCATGTAGACTTTGCTTGTACAACCTTTTTCTTTTCTTAAACATAACGAAACATTGTAACACCTGTAGATGTTTTTCTAAATTGGTTACTCTTTGTAGCCCGCAGGATCGCCTGCTTCTCGAGTTGCCGAAATCAGACGGGTGAGTTTGATAAATAAATCTTTATGCTGTTTTGTGCAGTCGAATCTTTTGATCGACCTTCGTCTAAGTACAACAGGATCCAGACTGTAAACTAATTGAAGAAGTTTATGAATTTATATTTTTTTAATTTTTTCTCACAGGAGGAAAGTATTGACGATATGAGTCGAGAAGCCCTACAAGAGCGGTAAGACATTAATTTCCTTTTTCTGTTTTTAAGGATTGTCTTTAATCTTTTTCTCGGTCTCGATTTTGGAAAAAGTACTAGTACTGCATATGGCCTTAATTTTCTCATGCGTGACTTTGTAGAACTTGAATTGACTGCTATTTTTTAAGGATGTTTTTTTTTTTGAACACGCTATCTGATGAGTTGAGTTTTGCTTCTCTCGATCCTTTGTTGACTTCAGTTTTGAGAAAGGGTATATTTTCTTTTTTTTATGTTGTCAGGCGGTCATATAATTTTTGAAAACTTAAAATATTATATAATTGTTATAATATTAGACGCTTTTACTCCTAGTAGACATTTAATGCCCATTTTATGACCAAAAGTGGTGTAAGTAAATTAAGTTAACGTTCATTTATTACAGTGTTTTAAAATTCCATTTTCCTGTCTAGAGAGTTCATTTTAAAGAACTCTAAATAAAACCAAACACTCATTTTGTAATAATTGTAAATTTCTCTGTATAATTCGATTAACTTTAAACGAGTTTATGTGTAGCTAGAGCTATTTGAACAGAAATTGTCTCATTTTCTTTCAGATGTAGGCGTAGGGTGTAATATATTTTGTTTTGTCAAAAGGTGATCAATTTTTGTTCAGCCTGACAAACCTGGGTTGAAAGTTAAGTTATAGTACAGTACATGCACTAACTTAAGATTTCAAACTCAAACAAAAATGCACCGTTTTAGAATAATTAATGTTGTTGCTTATATAATATTATCAGGCTTATAGTTGCCTGCATTAACTTTTCTACAATTTTGGTAAAATACTCGTGCACTAAAGCATAAATTATACTGTGTTTGATGAAGATGAACCTTTAATTAACAAACCCCAGTATTACATGGCCATTTGGAGATTGAATTCTATATTCTTGTGTTGAAAATATCTCTTGAGTGAGTGTAGTGAAGATAAAATTTGTGTATCCAGGCGGCCATGCAATACCCTTGGTTTATTATATAATTTATATGGGTGTGCCATTTTCTGTTTAATATGGCCTTTTCTGGCATTTCACTGTTTAAAGCTGATGCATATAGCATTTATTTTGACCATATCAAACTTGTCTTTCCTTTCATGCAATATCTGTAAGCTAGCAATTGTAAACTTAAGTGTGTGTACAGTTTAACCTGCCCCTGTTTTTTTTTATTTTTGCTTTTTAAGGTCTTTTGTGTTAATTGCAAAACTTGCCAGCAAAGACCCATTTATAACAAAAACCTTATTGAAAGATTTCAAGATAATTGTTTGTAAGGATTTGTTTTAACTCATCTGTTACAAATAATTCCTTATCTTTTCCACTTATAAAATAAATCCTCATACAGATCCAGAAATCATTCAATAAGATATTATTATTACAAATATTGCAAGTCAAATTTCTAGGGCCAATAACCAATTCCAATACACTGATTGGCCAAAAATTGGTCCAATAACTTCTCTTACAGGATCAGTGAGTTATTGGACTGATTTCTAGCTAGCTGATATGAGTGCACAAAGACACAGCATATGTTCTCTTTTACTGATCTAAAACTGAAGCCTTGTAATAAATATCTTAACAACCTCATTTTCTCAGTCTGTCTGGGAAAATTTTTGCCAGAGGTCTCTTGCACATCATCATCATCATCATCATCATCATCATCATCAATAATTTAGTGTTGCAAAAAATACCATTACAGATACAGATACAGAATATAGAATAATGTAGTTGACAATAATAAATAAGCAATAAAAATAAATATTGAATAAAATTAAATATGTCTAGACTTCCCGATATAAACAGATGCCGTCGGCTCAATAGTAGGCCACAGACCTTGCTATGCTTGTTCTGTAAACATTGAAAGACCTCAGGCAAACATTTTCCCAGACAGACCTCAAAGTTGGTTACTAAGATAATAGTAATAACAATAATAATTAGCATTTATATAGCGCCTTTCCATAGGTACATGCTCAAAGCACTTAACAATAGTTTACAGTTGACTTTGGTACTGAGGGTCTTAGACAGTCCGCTCCACACGGCTCACAACTATTTTCCTAAAAGTAGCCCTCAGTTAGTAGAAGAGACAGATCACAACACCGGGATCACCCTACTCTTTGTTGAAAAGTGTTGTGGGTTCTTTTAAGGCCTTCGATAGGAGATCGAGAGACTAGGCCTACAGTTTAATGTCCTTATGCGAGAAGACGCGAAGGTCTGACTGTTTGTAGATGTTAGAGCAAAGGGAGCTTCTTCTCCTCAGTTTTTTTTAAGACCTGAGTGAAGGTCCGGCACCGTGAATCAAACCTGGGCCTCCCGCATGAAAGACTGGCATCTTACCAACTAGGCTAACCAGGCATATCAATTTTGTAATGCTCTCAGCCCTAAACACAACATGAAATGTTTAAAAATGTCATAATGGTAAGCTCTCCCTATTAAAACCCAGATACTATAAATAAGAAAGGGGTTTGGAAAACTTTGTTTTTGATCTTCAGATACTTTGTTTGGTCAACTCCCATATTCTTGACATCAGATGTCTTGTTTTGTTTCATATTATGTGATTTGAGAAGTAAGATGTTGATAAACTGGCTGAAAGGGTTAGATTTGCTACTAAACCACTACAATTTGCAGCTTTTTTGGTCATGGAAAAAATGTGTGTACATAAATGTGCTCATGATTGTGTTTATTTATCATAACACAAGTCACACTAGCTTGCTCTAGGCATTCTGGAACCATTAAGGTGGCTATGAGATGCAAGAGATAAACATTGGTTGAGACTTTAAAAGATCACAACAGCTTCTTATTAATGATATATTTTTCACCAAAAATCTGTACCAATTATTTTTAGTTTAATTAAATCAAAATGTTTTTGTCCAAAGTGTGGTACTTCAGGATCTCAAGTTGAACCAGTCATTGAGCCAGTCATGGGATGAAGTTCTTATGGTAAATTTGTTAAAACGTTTTAAAAAAAGGAAATCGATTATTTTTGTTTGTACTTAGTTGTCAAGCTTACCACTTACAGACAAAAATAATCAACTCGAGTTTGAACACTGTCCAAACCTTTGTGCATGTGTTGTATGGATCTTTAAGCAGGGTGTAAAGTATATATTATTATGTATGTAGCTATGGGACCCACCCTAGATATCTTAGCTGTATAAATGACTACTTATTTTTGGTTGATTTATTCTGGGCTGGTTAGTTTGCCAATAGGGTTACACCAAGCTAAGCAGTTGGCAAAATTGTCTACTCACTCTGTAAATTTTTCCTTTTTCTAGCTATTTTTCCCCAAAATAAATAATTATTATTTCTAATTGTCGATCAGGTTTCCCAAACTACTTTTGGAAGTTCTCCATCAGCTCTTAAAAATGTTCATTGAAAACCCTGTGATGGTCAATAATGCAGAATGTACTAAGACTTGCGGCTGCACTGTGGCCACACATTATGTATATGGTAAAGCAATGTTGTGCTTGGTTAATGGGGAGATTAGTTACTGTCTGTGATGGTATTAAATGTTTGCCCTGATAGGACCAGGATCACCAAAGACATGATGTACCAATGAGAGAAAGACGAAATTCTCTTGATGAACATAATCAGTTCTCATCTGCTATGTCACCAACACGATTTCCTGTGAGATCACATGTAAGTTTGTTTTCAAACTTCTTGATAATTGAAGACAGTATTGGCAAAAACAGGAGTGACTTTGGATCAGCTTTTCATTTCTCATAAGGTTGAGAAATTAGTTATTGTGTTGATTTTGCAATAAAAGGGGTAGCGAATCATTTATGAATCCGAGACTGACCAAGATGCAGAGACTGAGGGCCGTTGATCCACCTATTTTAGAGAGTTATATTTTACTTAGTGCTAAATCCTTCATCTATAAATGTAAAATTTCATGTATGCTACAAACAGCAGAACACTAAATGAAAGTCCTCATCTCCTGCCCTTTGCTATTTAAATACAAGAAAAAGGAATCCTTTCTTAATAAATGGTCATCGCTAGAGGCTTGGCTTTTGCAAAACATTAATCAGCACACAACGCATCATAGAATAAGTGTTTGTCCTAGCTAAGATGCATAGTTTAATTATTAATTAATGAATGTTATTAGTGATCATGCCCTACTATTTATTGCACACTTCTGTACCTTAATGTAACATTACTTATTACAATTTGTTCTTGTATTACTGACATTATCAAATCAAAAAAAAATTAAAAAGAAGATGCAGAGACGGCCTTTTTTAAAATCTAAGCCTGGGACTTTGATAAGCAAAGAGTAATCTTGGACCAAGATGTCCACTATTGTAACAATAAGAAAAATAGGCCCACAATGCCTGCATGTAGCTACTGTGTTCATGCTTCACTATGTGACAGAGTTCAAATAAATCTCTATCGAACATGACAGATGCAGATTTATCTGATGTTGCGAAATGTTCCTCTGTCGATATTTTTTCAGAAAGGGATGATCATATTTCACAATGAGACATCGGTGAATTCAACGGTAATTTATTTGATTTTTTTGGACAAAACAATAAGAACTGCCTGATTCAAAGTAGAAAAAACTTAAGAAGCAATTGAAATGTCAATTTGTTTTTTTTTACCTTGAGAAAAACCTAGTATAAAGTCCATTGAAATCTAATACCTCGGGCGACAACTGAAAGTCCTTTGTGTTTCTGAAGGTGACTACGAAGCAATCCCGAAAAAAAGTGGACACTCAGACATCGCACCCAGTAACAATATAGCTACTAACGCAAGCGCAGTAGCTACAAAAACCAAGAACAGAGACTTAAAATACTGAGAAACCAAACAAACTTCGAGCAAAATAGAGATTTGGAGCTCTGCTGAAAGTGCAGGGAATGCGAGTCATTTTGTGAGAAAATCTAAAACTGCAAGACAGAGAAAAAACAAAAAAAATATGAAATCTTAAGACATGACAAAAAAGATTTTGAGAACTATCTGTGTTTTGCTAACTGAAGACTTTTGTATTTTTTAAGGGACTATTTGCTACTTCAAAAGTTTGTAAACCACTTTAAAAGTTAAATTAATAGCTTGGGGGTTGGTGCAGTGGTAAGATCTCTGCCTCTGAATCCTTAGGTCCCCAGTTAGATTCCTGGCATGGTTGAGGGCTGGATATTTGGTAGACCTTCTTTCTGCTATAGGGGGCACTAAGCTTTCCATCCTTCCATGGTCAATAAAATGAGAACAAGCATACATTGACTGCTTAACAAAGCAGCTGCTAATTGCTCCCTATATATACTTTTGGTTCGCTGGGTTGTAAAGCACAGTTCAGACATTCACATAGAAAGGTGCTATATGTTATGAAGACACCACCTTTAGGTTTACTTTTTAATATTAATATAATTTTATATAGATCTAAAACTTTGAATACATTTGTTTCTCTGTTTGCTTGTTGTTGTTTTAGGTTCCTGTCAGAGCAACTAGAAGCCTAACTCCTAGTCCTAGCCCTAGTCCTACTCGACAAACATTTGCACCTGCAAGGTATTTACTGTCAGTTAATTAAATGCCCTTTAACATGAAACAGTACTAGTGTAACCACTGATGCAACTTGGGGCATCTGTCATTTTAATGGTTTTTATTTCCAATGATGATAAACTTGGTTATAAATTTATATATATATCTGCTAACTAACTATCAAATGTTTAACTTTCATAGCTCTGGAAGGCTAATTGTACACAAAAACTGTTAATTTTTTCTTAGTTTCGATTTCTCTGTGCTAAGTACATATTAGAGAATTTAGCAAGGAAAATCTAACTTTTCACACAGTTCAAATCTTAATAATGTTGTTGCATTATTTCTACTTCACCAAATTTAATGAGTTAAAAGCACCTTGAATTTGATTCATGTTTAAAAGGAAAATTAGTTTTGGATATAAAATTACGGAGCTTGTAAAAATGATACTAAAAGAGTTAAATAATAAATTTGCTTAGTTCAGTTTCAGTTTCAGTTTTTTATTGTTTGTACTCGTTATGATATGTATGTTACATGTATTGATAATATATTTATAGAAATTATTTAATTACAACAGTTGCAGAAAAAAAAATGTCTTACAATATAATTAAAATAACCATCAAGTCAATTGAGTTGTAAAAGTAAACATTAAACATAAGTAGAAAAAGTTGGAGTTATAAGTACATAGAACTGTTAGTACTGATTTAGCAACACTGTTTAATTTTTATCTCTAAAAGAAGGCATTAAATTATTGTTTTACAGGAGAAGCTTAAGTCCAAGCCCAGTCCTCCGGCCGAGTACCTTGACTCTGAAAAGAAAATGTAAGTCATACTCTTAACTATTTTTTGTCCTGGCCGAGTACCTTGACTCTGAAAAGAAAATGTAAGTCATACTCTTAACTATTTTTTGTCCTGGATTCAAAGATGCTTTGCCTTGCTGGTTTGGGATCCCACAATATTTTTAAAAGAACCAATTATTATTTTATATGATGCTGAGGAACCAGTGTTCGGCTGTCACATCCTACAGCAACTCAGCAATTTGCAACACCTACTTTTTTGTCATTTCATATTATTTGTTTAAAAAAGGAAAACTCTAAGGTGGAGTGGATAGTAAAAAGCTTTTTTTGCAATGCCTATTTTCACATCTAGGGAAAACACTGGGACCCCATGGAAAACAATATGCCGTTCTTGCATCTTTGTGTCCAAGTTCAAAGCCTATTCTCTTTGGGGCTACTTCTTATTTTTTAGGTTTTTGTTGCTTTGGTCGACAGTTGAAATAATTGAGCCCTCAGCTGTTACAGGTGCCCTGCCTTTTTGTGTTCGTGTCTAGCTTACTTTAATTGATGTAATATATATTGTTGTACTGTACACATGTTATAACATAAATTATAGTTTCATTGTGTTGTATTGTTTTGGTTTAAAGCAAATAAAATTAGAAACCTCCTCTGATTCCAAGACTTCCCTGCCTTGAAAATATCATAAATTATTCAATGACACAAAATATTTAAAGGAACCAAAGACTGGTTAAAATCTTTTTCAACTCAATGTTGTGCTGAAGGTGCAGTGTTCAAAGCTGTCAGATTGTGGTTTGTTCCTTGGTGATTTACAGCACCTGGCTGAAAAAATCTGACTGGTTACTAAATTAAAATTAAATTTAATAATTAATAAATTAATAAACCTAGTCAATATGAAAAGCCATTCCTTGTTCAGTTGAAAAATATGTTGTGGCTGTCAACCAACATTCATCTTAAGACTATGTTAGATTGATGTTTACAATCAAATGCAAATTTTTCTAATTCTGCAATAAGTGTAAATTTCCTTGAGACATAATAATTATTGATATGTCAAGTAAATTTGTGTTTCATTGTATTGAGTTTTAACCTTAATTGAAGATTGCTGTACATTGGCTGACAGTTGAAATACCATAGCACATTATAAACTCCCTTTAACTTTTATCATACAACTGTATGATTGTCTAAATTCATCTGTGAAAGTTCATTTTTTGCCAGTATTCCAATGCCTCACTTTTAACAGGAATGTCTTAAAGCCCTCCTAATGTTTGCTGAAAAAATGTTATTTGTACTGTAAAATGACCCTTTTTGAAGCTTTGCTGTTTTAGCAATATTCATTTCGCCACTGAACAATGGCAAAAGTCAATGTTTTGTCTGATTGCCAGAAGCGACATAGACATGAGAATTCAGTGCTGCGTTACTTCAATGCTTGTGAAACACCTTTAACTATTTTGAATCATGGTTCATCAGTATAGGGCCAGTAGTTGCTCAAACACTGTGAAAGGTGGATTCAGCCTGCACTGATGATGGCCTTCAAACTTGTGCACTTGAGTTCTCATGTCTTTATCATAGGTCAAGTGTACCATTGAAACAGAAACACTTCCGGTTGAGAAAAAAGACATAACTCTACTCTACTTTCAATCGTATTTTTTTAGTTTTTGTACAGCTGTCTTTAATCTATTTACCAACACAGTAGGGCACAGACTGTCAACATCTTAATTTTGAGAGACTCCCTTTAAGTTCCAAGCATCCCATTTTGTAGGTCCATCAGAAGGCTTTGAACCAGGAGTGAGTCCCATAAAGCGTGTTTGTGAGCCAGCAGTACATAATACTCAACTGGACCATGAGGAGCCGTGTGAAACAGCACACCTGCAGTTTGACATCGATCACATGGACCATAATGATTCATCAACAATTAACTCAAATCTGCGAACATCGGCACAAATGGTTTTTGGTGATGTGCATCGTCCCTTCTACCGCCCAAGATTCACACCACCAAGGTCACCTCTTGCTGGTCCAAGTACTACCCAAAATCATATCGACACCTCAAGAGGCCTTGGAAACTCCCCTTCATGTTTTACTTTCGCTCCAGTTAGGGATTGATATCATTCTGAGAGTACATTTTATACAAGGAGAGGTAAGAAAAGTAGTTGTAAGTTGTGTTAATCAGTGCTTGTCATTTGAAAATCCTTGGTGAGTGAAAAAAAGCTCACCTGAGATCGTTTAGGTGTGTGATTTTCCTCTCAGTCATTTGCTTTAATTTTGAAAATTTTTGGTTAAAGCACTATTGTTATAATAATCACACATTTTGGCAAACAATAAAAGGTTGTAAATAATTGAAGCCGGAAGAGAACCAAATGAAAATCATTGTTCTATCGCTTAAAACACAATGTTGGAATGGCCATTTGTTCTAAAGTGTTGAGTTTATATATGAGTTTCTTATGGAAATGTGTGGATCAAAATTACAAACATTGAGCTGCCAGAAAATCATGAAGAATTTCTATACAGCCATTAAGTCTAAGGCAAGTGATTTTTCGTGATTAGGTGCTCTGTTTTTTGAGCTTCTCGGATTGATTTCAGAAGCGCGATCGTGCACCTCAAATGACAAGCACTGGTTAATATGTTAAAGATTATTTGAATTTTACTGTCTGCTAATAAGACATAAATTGTTTACTGTATTTTCTGGACTATAACCCACACAGCAGATAACTCGCACCCCCATATTGTAATGACTAAGAGAAACAAAAGTCAACAGATAATCCACACTGGCGTATAATCCGCATCCTTATTCACTTTTCTTCTTCCACTTATATCATGTTTAAAGTTTAAATCTAGCAAAACATTTTATTGAAAACACAGCAAGTGTTGAATGTGTAGCCTAATAAACTTCAGAATCTAACACCACCAGTAGTATTTGCCTGCACCTTCTCAAATACCGCCGCCTGGTTAGCCCAGTTGGTAATTAAGGTGCCTGTCTGTCATGCAGTAGGCCCGGGTTCGATTCCTGGTGTCGGACCTCCACTCAGGGTCTTAAAATAACTGAGGAGAAGGTGCTGCCTTTGCTCTAACACCTGCAAATGGTTAGACCTTCGCGTCTTCTCGGATAAGGACGTTAAACCCTAGGTCCCGGGTGGCAGACCTCAAAGGGGACCTCAAGTCCTATTGCCTGTTATCCTGTGGCTCAATGAGTCAAAATGTTATAAACAATAAACAATAAAACTAACAGTGAGATAAACCGCTGGTTATAGTCCAGAAAATATCTTACTTGCAAGTTATTAAGGCTTTCAAAAAAAAACCTTAAAAGAAAAATTCTTTGTTTTGGTCTCTGAGTTGTCTTAATTTCTTGTCAAAAGTCTACCTTCGATTAATGGTCGGACTTTTGGCAGTTAATTTTCTTGTACTGAATACTACTTCAGAGAATAATGGGCAATTCAGCTGTTAATTTTTATGTTTACAAGAGGGAATCACATACTACCCACATTATAATTTTGTAGCTATCATTTTTTTTATCAGTTTTTGGGTTTGTAATAACTTATGAAGTGAAATTATTGAGCAGAGAAAAGGTCTTTCTTTCTAAAATTAGAACCTGCTTGAATTCTGTACCCTTACCCCTCCCCCCACCTCAAACACAGCAGATTTTACTGTCAGTTGTATCTATGGCTTCCAGTACAGTACAAATTCACTGAAAAAGGTCAGTTTGGAAAATGGTTCTTTTTCATTTCAGGTCTATTTTTTGTAAGAAGAAGTCAATATATTCTTGTACAGGTATCCACGGAATTGAAGAAATTAACAAAATATAGTTACAGAAGTTATCACAGACTGTGTTATAATGATAAAGAGAAATTTTCACTATATATATTAATTTATGTTTATGTTAGCTTTTTATAGCGAAGTGATAAACATTAATTAGTTCCTCTTAGGATTCAGTTCCACTAGTCGTGTAAAAATTAGTTTCATTTGAAGAAATGGATGTATGCTTTCTGAAAGGACAAAATACACACATTGGTCCTTGCTTCACAGAGATCTGTGACGTTTATGAACACGTTTTGAGACTTTAGGCTAGATACTAGATTTTCATTGTAAATAAACTAATTAGCTATGCTATTCAAAGACTGTTCATTATTGTAGCTTCAAAATAAGTTATAATAACTAATTTTAGTGTTACAAATCTTATGACAGGGTAAAAATTAAGAGCTGTCTGTTTCATCTAAGGATAGAGACATCAGTTACTTAGCTGTAGAGAAATCATTGCAACATATATATTTACTGCAATAAACCTTGGGCTGGACTTGGTGTGGTGATAAGAGACCTAATCCAAGATTATTGAATCTATATAGCCCTCTTTAGCCCTAGACAATTCCTGTTCTAACATAACAAATAAGGTAGGACATTGGAAAATAAGAACTAAAGGTAATGAAGCGAAATTTTCATAGTATGATGAGAAGCAAAATTCTCGAAAAATCGCTCAGTCAAAAACATGGGTTCTAGTTAGTAGAATTTACCAATTCAACATTTGTTGAGTTTGGAACTGAAGAAGGTAAAGATTTAAAAACTGATGTTTAATTTTATTAGTAAATTTTATCTCTTTCTAGCTGCAGTGCTACAGTTCTTAAGATTATTAAGATTCTTGACTTTTCAAAAGCTTAATCTAGCTTAATCCCGAGAGTTAGATTTGGTTAATTATTTTTGATCAGCAAGGCATCTCTCAGATAAAGGGTACTGATCAAACCCTCTTTGAACAAGCAGACTCTAATAAGTGGGAATCTATGCCTAGGCATGC
Organism: Hydrozoanthus tunicans; assembly: GCA_026413305.1. Lineage (NCBI taxonomy): Eukaryota > Metazoa > Cnidaria > Anthozoa > Zoantharia > Hydrozoanthidae > Hydrozoanthus > Hydrozoanthus tunicans. The sequence continues at coordinate 12,615 of JAOBAT010052950.1, forward strand.
CCGTCGAAATGAAATTGATATGGGGGGGGGGTGTTTGCTCGGACTATAGCAAGAAGTGCAGTTAGTTTTAAACTCAAAATTATTCTAACTATTAATGAGGAGAAGTTATCGGGCAGCCCCCCCTCCAACTTTTGACAGGCCTGCTAGGGGATTGGTTGTATAGTCAAGACTACATTTAGCCAATACTGGCCCAATGGACTCCTTCAAAACCAGAGCAGTAAATAGCTATAAGAACACACAACTATTACATAATTCTTATTAAGGCAAGTAGGATGAAAATTACTTACACTTTTGTTTTAGTTAACTATGCTTTTTAGACTGCTTCTAAACCCAGAATATCAGTGATAATTCAGAACAAAATACAAGTTTCAGCTCAATTTTATTGCTTACAACTTTTTAGGAGTATTTTAGGTTTTGATCTGATAGTTGTATTTTTGTCCTGGAATAAGACTATATAGTCTCACTATCAACAACAATTTTTGTTTTTTCTCATTTTGAGTTGGGAAACTGAATTGAGATACCCTCCTCCTTCTTCTTCAAACAACGATCCATAAGAAATGGTTGTCAATCTGTCTCTATATACTACATATTTTATGCCCAGTCTAATTTGCCTAATTTGGCACTGTTACGATGTTGTTTACATGGGAACTTGGTCAAATTAAACAAAAAAAAATGACAGTTATCATAGTTTCATAAGAATGAACATGATTAATATTATTTCCATGTCTAGTTCAAAATCCTTGTTGTAACAAAGGATTTTTTTACTGTGATTTTATTCTTGGGATTTCAGCCAGCTGTTCATTCTGTAGATGAAGATAAAAGTTAATTTTTTTCCATATACAGTATTTAAACCATAAAAGAGTTATTACATTTTTAGAATTATGTATTATTTCCTTTTAATTTAGAACCTGAAAATTCTGATTAAAAATACACTTGAATTAGGCAAGAGACTGCTTCTGAAAACAAATTTCAGTCTTTGTCTGGTAACTTTTGGTTTTGCCACTTCTAACAAGAAATCTGGTAATGGCCTTAGCCTGTCATTGGTTTGACCAGATGTTGATTCCCTAAACTTATGCACTCTATCACAATTCTGTTGCTATTAACTGTTCACTGCTTACTAGCAGTTGTAGCAGTATTACAAAAATGGGTTTCGTAAAATAGTTGTAATGCAGTCTCAGTTAGTTTGTGTGGTTCAAGTACGTGGTACTTTATAGTTCAACCAATAATTTAGCTATGTTGAAATGGTTTAGGAAACACATACCCCCTTTTGAGTTTAAGAAAAGAATGTACTATACTGTATAATATGTGTAAATATTTAGCTGCAATGTCTAATGTGTACAAGAGATAGGTTAATGAATTGTTCAGTGTTTCAGAAACTGTATATAATATAAAAAAATTGTGTTGTTTTTAACATATTTTGAATTTCTGAAAACTGAAATAAAATAATGAAGTGGTAAATGGGATGTCAATTTTGTTTGTTTGTTATACTGTAGATTGCAACAACTAAGGGTGAAGCTATTTGGGCCTATTTCCGGAATACGAATACATGGAATAAAAGTTTTGTCTGATTCGTGTGGCTGTTTTTTTTTTGCAAAGTTTCAAATAAACAATTGTCATTTCAAGATTAAATGACTTTGAACTATTTATTTGAAATAGATATTTCGCTCTTGACTCGCACGTACTCCCTATGGAGACGCCAAAGACAAAGCGGTCATGCTGGTGCCCTAAACAAATAAAATCATTAAAGTTCTTTTGTTCAAGAGCACCAACATGGCCGCTATGACGTCACGTACAAGCGAAGAATGTTGGCGTCAAACCTCGTAGTGATATCAGAAAGGGTGATCGAACCAAAGATTTCACAAAACGACGCTGGAAAAAGTGGTTGTCAAATCTTTCACTTCGAAAGGCGCGGAGTCGGGACCATAAATGAAAATAATTCCTTCGTAAACACAGCTTGCACGTGCGAAATGCTAACACCTAATTCTTGATACGAGGCTCAGGGTGAGAATAGAGACCTTTAGCACAACCCGTCCGTATTTCCACGGAAGCCAACCGGAAATTAAATATCGAATGTTGAGGCGTATTTGCACACGTCATACGGCCGTGGTGATCGTCATGGAGGTGAAAAACGTTTTGGCATCCTCCGTGATGATCACCACGGCCGCCTGACGTGTGCAAGTACGCGTCAACTACTGATATTTGTTTTTTTCGGTTGGCCTCCGTGGAAACATGGACGGCTTGTGTTTAAGGTCTCTATTCTCACCCCGAGCCTCGTATCAAGAAATAGGTGTTAGCATTGTGCACGTGCAATCTGTGTTTACGAAGGAATTCTTTTCATTTATGGGGCTTTGGAAATTGACTTTGAAATATTCACACTTTCGTGATTCGAAAGCGAGGCTTGGTGGTGTTTGACGTAAACATGCATAAGGCCTATAGCCCTGACAATGTGGAAAAAATTTCAAAATTTTATTCTTAATCCAAAATAGTTGGAATAGGTCCAAACGGTGAATGCACCCTAAAATACTTGTTGGAATGTGGGGGGATATTTTCTCTGGTGTTTGTTTTATAATATTTTTTCATGCCATTCAAGAGAAAACTGAACAACATTTTCTTTAATAGTGAATTTTCAGTTTGAAATGAAATGGGGTCGAATGAATACGCTTTGAAAAGTTAAAAGATTATCAGTTTATCATCAGTGCACTCATTTTTACAATCAAATTGACTTTTTTGGGAATTTTGAGCACAGTAAAAATATATGATGAAAAAGATGGTAACATTTTTTTTTGCAAAAAAGTATGAACTTGTAGAAATAAAGAACACACTTATCAAAGAGTACATTAAAAACATATACAACCAATAGATGGTGTTGTAAAATGGCCCAAAATTGACTTGGTAGTCCGCAAAAGAAAATGATGATAAACCAGGATATCATATTTCTTCAAATTTAGGGTAATAGCAAGCTACACATTTCATTTAAGAAGCAGTATTCTGAGACTTTGCATGCAATTGATATCATTTTGACACACAATTCAGATACCCCTCTAACTTGACTCAATGTTTGCTTGCTCATTTTTTTGTCCCTGAAGGGACCATGCCAGAGTTAAATTTCCGATATGCTGATTGGTTGGCAACATGTCAAAAACTTCTCTAGTTAACTAAATTGATTTAGTTATTCTGCTTGCAGTTTTGATTAAGCAGGGATTTGTAAAGGTTGAACCAATGAAGATATTTTTCTGGGGAACTTAGACCCCAGTTCGGTCCAAACAAGACTTTAAAATTACCAGGAAAACCAGTTAACAGGGTGTCAAGTGCAAAATGACTTGCAAGGCGTAGGACAATATTTAGGAATGAACTAGTATAACTTTCTCCTCAAAGTAGGAATAAAATAGGAACATTTCTTTATTTTGCGCTCTGACATTACCGATTCTTTATGATGTGAAAACAGCATTTGTAGCTTATTTCCATGCACACTGTTTAAATCGACAAATGTTCTGTATCAATGAGCAGCAAAGATAATCTATCAATCTTTACATTGCATATCAATCCATGCATGTGCATCAACAAAACAAGTACAATTTCAACTATACGGTTATAACATCCGTCACAAAAATGACAGCTCTTAACTCCATTTCTTAGACTTTTTTTGCCGGTGGCTGTGCCGAGGGAGTTGCCTTTTGAAGAAGTTTGTGTGTTTTAGTGTCCAAGGACTTCCGCCTTTAACTGCGGCGTTGCCTGTTCTTGCTTGTTCCTTGCAGTGTCAAGCATCATAGTGAGTTGCAACACTAAAAAGTATATCTATTCACGATTGACGCTGAAAGAGCATCATGGAGTTTGGAGGTGGGGTTTAAACTCGTCTGCAGCTTCTAAGTCTTCCCTTGCTTTCTTCTCGTCCTTTAAAATATCCGCCTCATTCTTTGCCAAAGAATCCCTGGACTCCAACAACTTCTCCTCTTTCTTCAGTGTTTCTTCTTCCTCTTTCTTCTTCTTAGTTTCTTCAAACTACATCCCTGGCTTCCTTTTCTTGGCCTAATCTCGTACACCGAATGTGCAAAACATACAGATTTCCTCATTTCTTTGGTGACAGGGATCTTCTCCGGTCTGCAGTTTACTGGGAAGTGGAATTAATGCATCCTCAAGGAGCTGTATATAAAGCGACAATTGTCTGTTTGACAAGTCTTGGTCTTTCCTTCGATACAACTCTGGTGTTCACCGAAAGGTTACGCTCAGAGTCGGCATTTGTCTGGACCAAACAAGGCATGAGTTAACCAGACGGGGAAGTAGTTGATAACGGCAATTACCTTCAATGGATGACAGCAAAAATAATGGTCAACTCGCTGGTCGGTATCTATGTCTGATTTGTCATCGTCGTTGTGGTAAAGCTTCCACTCACCCAAGACTGATGTAGTGTCAAATTTTGGTTTACAGTTTCCTTGAAAGATTCTGAATGGAGATGGTTGTAGACTTGCGTTCTCTCTTTAAAGGGTTTAGGCGTCCTAAATCTTTGAGAGCCCTGTTTCTAAGAGGTAATTTGGCTTGCAAATGTGTACGACTCGGCCCTCCAAAACGCAATTGCATGCAAACGAGTGCTGCTTTCTGTTTGTCGGGCTTAAGCAGTGCCAAATACTTCCTTGTGTTATCACCTATAACAAGTTCACTGTCAGGAAGTTGATTCTTGATACCTTGGCATGCGACAGATTTTAGCGCCGAGCAATGTACACCTTTCAGTTGATCTATCTGAACAAATCTTCTCATTAACTTCAAAAGGGTCAAGCGCATTGCATCATATAACACATGCACGTACGGTTGGACCACTTGTCTGCAACACAGTTAGGAACTCTTCAAAGACGGGACAGTGCTTGTTAGAAACTCCAATATAACTCTCGTCCTCTCGTCACTTTCCGTTCACCTGTGGCTAGTAGTGCTGAAGCCCGCTTGAAGTTGATGCTCTTCGGTTTCTTTGTGTTATTTTTCTCGAGATCCTTGATAAACTGACTGATCGTGTCCCACTGTTCAAGCACACGGCGAATGGCAGGACCAATGCTTTGTCAACGAACTTCTGTGTGCTGCTGGAAAGGTAATGGTAACTTTATTGACACTCCCCAAAAGGGGCTTTTCAGTGACAACTACAACAACAATTACTAATATTAATTAAAAATATCAAAAATATAAACTTCCATTTAAATATACAAAATACAAAATATATAGTATGTACAAGCCAAGGGGACAAATCCGGAGCAGTCCACACCATCACAGCAGCGCGGGCACTAAGGTAGAAAATTGCACCGCTATAATCGCATAAACCGCTCCAGGCCTAGAGTCGGCTCCTCAGCCTCCGCTTAAAAGGTCTCGATATCAGCTCCTAAGTTGGCTGGCAGTTGCTGACAGTCCTCTCCTCGCAGCACTGTATCGAAAGATGGCACGAAGTTCCAAGCATAGCTGATCCACGTCTTTGCATGGATACATTTCAAGTCCTTTAATTACCAAAACCGTTATTTATGGCAAATTTAGTTTAAGATATAAAGGTCCGAAAGCCTGGAACTCTATCGACTTTAATTTAAAAACAATTTGCCAGCGTAAACTATTTAAAAAAAGATCAAAGAACAACTGATAAGATCCTGTCTCTAATTCATTTCCCAAAATACAAATATATTAACTTCATCCTAGTTTTTCCGTCTCTTACTTTCTACTTTATCTTTAACCTATTCTATATTATTTATAAATTTAGTAGATTACTCCGTAACTTAGTAGTTGTCTGTTTTCTTGTAATATTTGTTTTTAGTATTTACTAGATTCGTTCATGTTTGTACAATCCCTTTTTTTTTTTTTTACACTTTCAATTGCCTTCACAAATTTAGTACCTTCAATCAGACTGCATTAAAACTGTATAAATAACCTTTAGTTATACGGTCTCCAGACTCGACTAGTTTTACACTACTTCTGGCGACCCTGCACTTTTAATTACGCAGTGAGATTTTTTAAATTAGTTATTAAGACAAGGTTTAAGTGCAAATAAATGTTGTTGTTGTTACGATATGCTGAACACAGCTCCAAGATCAACAAATCCTTTAATCTCTGGATAGTCAGTCGTCTTTGATAGTTTGCTCGATCTTTCTTATGATCGCCTATTTACATTAGGTCATCTTTCACAAGTGTGATAAGTTTGTTCACTGTAGCCTTCGTGCGTCTCCACTCGGCCAATTTAACGGTTAATATAAAAAATAAGCGTCTATATGTAGACTAGTCTACTGAAATGTTGTCCTTATGGAACTGCTCGATCATTCTTGACACTATTCTGTCAGCTCCAGCATGTCCAAAAAACAGGGAAGTATAGAATGTTACAATGACTTCATTGAGTAGGCAACCAGAAAACGGAGTTTCAGATCCATTTGCTTCTTTACCTGTGCTGTCATAGTTTCATCAAAGTGCATGCTAAATGGCAAATCTAACTTGTTAACATCATCATTAACTTCGTTTCGTAAATACGGAGCCAAACCTACAGCAAGATTGTATGAAGGTGTTCTTTTAAGATTAAACCCGCAAAAACCTTGCTATCCGGAAATATACTCTGAAAAAGGTATCTCGGCCAATTTAACGGTTAATATAAAAATTAAGCGTCTATATGTAGACTAGTCTACTGAAATGTTGTCCTTATGAAACTGCTCGATCATTCTTGACACTACTCTGTTAGCTCCAGCATGTCCAAAAAAAGGGAAGTATAGAATGTTACAATTATTTCATTTTGAGTAGACGACCAGAAAACGGAATTTCCTGCAGAAACCTTGCTATCCGGAAATATACTCTGAAAAAGATATCTCGGCCAAATTAACGGTTGATATCAAAATAAAGCGTCTATGTGTAGACTAGTCTACTGAAATGTTGTCCTTATGGAACTGCTCGATCATTCTTGACACTACTCTGTCAGCTCCAGCATGCCCAAAAAACAGGGAAGTATAGAATGTTACATTGATTACATTGTGAGTAGGTGACCAGAAAACGGAGTTTCAAATCCATTTGCTTCTTTACCTGTGCTGTCATTGTTTAATCAAAGTGCATGCTAACTTGTTAACATCAACAACTTCCTTTCGTTAATACGGAAACAAACCTTAAACAAGAATGTACGAAGGTGTTCTGCTAAGATTAAACCCCGCAGAAACCTTGCTATCACGAAAAATACTCTGAAAAAGGTATCTCCTATATGATCAGTTGAACGAAGGCTGACATTAGAAACTGCCAAGCATCTATGCTAACCAGAAAACTTTTGGTTGATAACTTCAATCACTACTCACAAAGCTTTCCACGGGACAAAATACACGCCCGAATACATGAACTGTCAAACTGTCATGAACGAATGGATGCTCTCCAAAACGGCAGAATCCGGCTGATCATGTGACCATTTTGGCGGGAAAGACCACAAACAACTGATTCTCCTTTATTCGCACACTATTTTAGACAACTTTACCCTGCGAGCAGAGTCTTCTTTGACCTTCCCCGACAGAAAGGGAAGTAAAAAAAACTCTGCTCGCTGGGCAAAATAACTTTTGAGAAAAAACAATATTAAAGTTGAAAAAAAAACTGCTGAAAAAAAGGAAAAAATAGGACACTTGACACCCTGCCAGTATGGTTTTTGTAGAGAATCTGACTTGGATAATGGAGCTTTGAATAACCCAGTAAAAAAACTTATTATATATTAGAAACGGTTATTTCTAACTAAATTTGACAGATGAAAACTTCTACAGCATCCCTTGCTCAAATCAGTCTCACTCAACATCCGTTTAGTACAAAAAGAACATTGTGTGATGGCTTGAGTTGCACTTGAGGCTGCAGAGTTTGCCAAAGTCTTTATTTTTTAAGTTGTTTTTGTGCCTTTGTGTAATGCTTTCAAGTTGTAAGTACTCAGGTTGTCTAATCAGGGACCAAAGAGCATATCTTGTATATCGGGGCGGCTAGCCCATATAAAGCACAAGACAAAAAGTGCTGAAGATGTGAGGTCTTCTAGGGGGGTTCGGGGGTAGTGTAATATACATGTTAAAGATTGAAAGGGGTAAAAATGTAATTTAATATATAAATGCAGAGGATGACGTTTGAGCTCTTCTTTTGTTCCTGAGGTTGATTCATGCTCCCGGAAAAAGTATGAGCATGCTTGCAAGGTAGTGAACATGGGGTTCAAAGATCATTTTACGTATTTCTCCATAAACTTCTTGTGGAATTCTGAGCGAAGCATGTCGTTTATGAAATGCTGACCCTGAGAAAGAAAAGAAAACAACAATATAAAGAAACTTCAAACTTAAGTGGGCACTTTGACACAAAACTTGGTATTACTTAAACCTGCAGAAGTAATGTAAGCATGTTTAGGACTACCATATTTACTCATTTGAGCACTGCAGCACTGTTAAATTTTAAGATCTTTAGATGCAGCCGCCATTCTGGGGTGGCCCTCAATTGAATAAATACAGTTATACATATTTTGTAACACAACATATGTCAAAAATACTGTACAGGTCTGTCAGAAATAAATTCAATAACTAATAAAAATAAATTACTAAAAATATAAAATCAATATTTAAATGTTACTATTAAACTCAAATTTAAGGAAAGAGCCATAAATATGATGTTAAAATCGAATTTGAGAATCTCTATAAAAATAATCTTTTGGGTAGTACAAACAGTGATACCTTTTTATCATCTTCGCCCTTTGCACAGTTCTTAAAAACGACATCATCATCCCATCTAGAAGGCAAAAAATAACAAGACTATGAATTAACATTGATACCAAGTAATTTTTCTAGTCCAACTCCTCGAGTGGCTTTTTTTATGTTCATCCAAATTAATGGAAAACAACAAAAAAGTTATCATGATTATTATATTAATAATAAATACTATACTTCCAAGATTTTATTTCATTTAAAGTAGTGTTTGTACTGTAGATCTTGGCCACCAGAATGCTTAATTTTGAGAAGAAGCTGAAAGAATAATGGAGGGAAGGAGATCTAGAGTAAGAGGGTAAAAAAGCGACCCTTTCAATCTACCCTTCCACTCTCTTTTCCTCCCCAGTTTTTTCCACTTGTATCTTGGAGTTTCCACTAGTATCTAGTCTCTAGCAGCTTTGAGTCTTTTCATGGTAATGTCATAAACTTTTGTCATATGTTTTGAGCTTTAGTTGCACTGAATGCACTTAAAGGGAAACTGAACTCTAAAACCAACAATTTTTTAAATGAAATCCTTCAAGATGTTGAGAACATACCCAAAAGATTTTGTTCTTGTGTCACACTGTTTTACAAGAAATTCTAGTTTGTATTTGTGTGTTTCAGGTCATTTGGGGTCATTGAGTGTGGACCCTTGTCAACTTGTCGTCGGTAAATGAAGGTAGTGTGTGACATAGTTTATGGGAAGCGAGTGAGTGCTTGAACTGTTTTTGTTGTGATAAACTCACTTACATAGTCAAGAGTGAAAGTTACAACTTACGTTGTGTGCGATATCTCACTCCAATGATGAATTTTTCAGTCAGAGCCAATTCTTACCCTTATCTGACGTCATAGCCTCACACTCTCTCAGCTTAACCCCTGTTTCTGAGCCGCTGGTACAATGTGGCAAGTAATGTACTTTAAACTTGAATATCTCGGAAAATCAGCCTGATACAAGGATTTTTTTTAAATATCATTTTCACACTCAGTTAAAGATTTTGTTAGACAAAAGTTGGTTTTAGGGTTCAGTTCCCCTTTAAGAAAATCTGAAAGCTTATTTTGGGGCCTTAAAAAAGTCAGGTGAGCACTTTTGTCAATTTACTGCCAAACAGAAAAGTTGTAATAGCCCATAGAGCTATAAGTTAAAATACCAATGACAAAATGGCTTCAATAGCACTTTTTCAAGGATTCTTCCAACCCTAACAACCCTGACTAACAAATCTTTACATTATATTTTGTATTTCTAACCCCCTTTCAAACAGCTATTAAAAACAAAAAGGGCAAGCTTAGCAACTGATTGAAATAAATACTTGGTTCTTTCTTACCTTCTTTTTACTTTAAAGTTGTTGGAAGGGTTTAGCAAAGGGTTACTTGTCATTATATTCTCCATTCGGATTCGCTCTTCTTCTTCTTTTCTTTCTTTTTCCTAAATGAAACACAGAACTTTCTTTAGCAATCTACATACAGAAAAGAGATGATGAAGAAAAAAGAAGGATTCCATTGAGTGGCTCTGAGAACAACAACACAGTTTAAAGTCTGATAGAGTTACAGTAAGTGATAGTATTTATTACAATTTTAGCAGGAACCTCGCCTTATGGCTATCTCGTTAGTACGGCTACCTCCTTATAACCACTTTCTCTCTGGTCCACAGGTTGAATGACTATACTTTTTGTTATAAAAAACCTCATTAATACAGTCACCCCATTATTGCAGCCAATTTTTTCTAGCCAGTTGGTGATCATATTAACCGGTTCTTCTCACTGTGGAAGAAATTATGTAGAGGCATCATTCTAAAACTTGTTTTAATGAGACAAATTTAGTTTTATTAATCAATTTTACCTTCTTTAGTTCCTCCTGAGCTCGCTCCTTTTTTATTCTTTGTAGTTCAGCCAAAAGTTCAGCAGTATCATCATCATCATCATCACTGAAATAAATTTATGTAAACTACTTTTATTGTGATCACTCTACTATCATTGTATGTAAACAGTATCAGAACATTTCAGCCTTTGGTCATTTTGCCTTAACTGAGTCATTTCGTCCAATGCTATGGTCAAATGTACCCCACATGCTGTAAATATTGATAAAACCATTTTAAACTGATTTTTAGTTTTATCTTGTGAAGGAAAACCATTAAGCAAAGGAATCAGGACACAAAGTTTCACAACATGAGAGGAACAAGATGGCTTACTTCAGAAATTGACCAGACAGCGGGAAATGTTGTCGATTTCAATCACAATTGGTTATTTGAGGACAATAATCAATGCTCTCTTAAAATTTAGCTAAATGATGGAATAAAAATTTGGTTAAAAGGAAAGGTTTTGAGTTATGTCGAACAATGAATGTATTGTTTTTATAGTGACAAAGTATTTTTAGTTATGTGAGCAAAATTACAGTAGCTTTAGGCGAAATGACTTTGTTGGAGCAAAATGGTCTAATCTTGTCTTTATCGAGTTTTAAAATTTCAATAACTATTATATCATTATTAGTGGCTTTTTTCAAAAGGGGATTGCTGTGAGCTGGGTTTTAAGTAATTTTTATGCTAGTAGAGTTTCAGAACTTAGCTTTTAATCATCTATAGACATTTTATTTAGCAAAAAACTAATAGTTGTCTTTTGCATAAATTTTCTCTTCTACCACGTGTGACTGAGAACAGCAATTTTGCTACAGCTTCAGATTACCTAATTTGTTAATAATTTGTAATTGAATAAGTCCGCATCAAATTTCGAATAAAATCACTTGTCTTTTGGCCTATTTATGAAAGAATGAGTTAATTTGAATTAGGCCAAAGGACGTACAATTTTTTTGAAAATTGGACTCAGCCTGGTTTGATTACCAATGATAATTATTAAATAAAGACTTTGAAAATTTTGCCTATTGAGCTGACTTAAAATGGAACTTGGAAATTGGCAGGGGAATTGTTTCACCAGGAGAAAGGTTTAAAATCAACTGCAACTGCATCAGTTGTACTATAACCTGGTCTCAGTGTAAACTCAGTCACATTTAACTTTAGTCTGATTTAAAAGAAAGCTTGAGTCTGAGTGAAAAGAGGTACTCAACATGACATGAGCCAAAGTACCTTTCGTCTGAGTCATCATCATCATCATCATCAACTGGGTCATCTGCATCAAGGTTTGTTGGTAACTGTTCTAATCGTGGTCTCTTGGATGACTCAGCTGCTGAACTGCGACCTCCTCTCTCCTTTGCTCTGTCCCTGGCAGCTTGTCTTTCTCTTTCTTCCAATTCTCTCCTGAAGTCCCGGCTGCGGAGTTCATCAATGGTATCCTGACCTGGCTGCCTGGAAAATTTAGGAAAGTAAGCATGTTAAGTGTTATTCTTGTAATACTTAGCTGCGAGAACAATCCAATTGTCTTTACACATGTAATGTTAAGGTTACAACGACTTCACACCGAGCCTTAGTCATTCAGCAGCAGATTGGACTAACAAAACCAAATCTAAGATCATTTGATACTGTGCAAACCTCCCTAAGGGAATATAAAGCATTGTGGAATCTGACGGCTAGTTATAATAGTGGCTAGTACAGATAAGTTCTGAAATGTTGATGTTGTCCAGGTGATGCTTAAAAGGGCACAGTCACGGTTCTGTGCATGCTCCGGAATATCAATTCTAACATTTCTTTCCTGCCCGGAACGAAATAAGTTTTAAGTGAGGTTGTTTTGATTCGCAACTTATCTCTCTTATATTTTGACATTGTATGCCTCTAATCATCTTTTTTGTTTCTTAGTTCATAGCATTACGTTCCTTTGGTATTATTTTTTTGTTTTATACTCCAAAAAGTTACATAATTCAAAAAATATGAAATCGACTTGATTCAGAATGACTGACCAAGTTGTTTACACTAAAGAAGTTTCGAGAGGCAGTACTTCTGTTGTGAAGAAAAGAACCAAACGATATTGCATTTGATTCAACAACGTATCTGGTTATCGCCAAGATTCCAAGAGACTTGGAAATTGTTTAAACCATATGAGATTTTCTCCATTGGGGACACAGACTTCCCAGTGGATCTCCTCGCCTTGGAAATGCAGCGAAAGCAGAGGTCAATAAGTACTTTGCTAGTTATGAAAAACCACTCCTGAATTCTCGCTAACCTAAGGTAACATTAATCTAACCCTAAGGTAACATTATCAACGAACAGAGTTATCATAGTCAAAAACAAGGATAAACAAAGTAACCTTGTCATCATGCATCTCTCAGTAGTGTCAGAGTATGCGAGGGCAGTGATGTTGTTTGTTGACAATTTTTTTATTTTGTAAATATGCTGCACGCACGCACCCACGACTTTTAGATTTAACCTAAACAACTGAAGCCCGACATATCAATCTTCATGGTGATTTGATTTTGATATATAATTATATATATTTTATTTGCAGCACCGCATCAACTCCTGTTTCTTTGGCGAAACACAAGTTGTTTCCCAGCACTGCAGACGCGGGTTCAACAGCACTTGCACCCTTGATTCTACACAGGAAATTGTGATCGATAATTGACTATAATGTATACATATATACATATTGAATGAAAGTATAAAAAATAAAAGTATAAGCTCATAAAGAAGAGAACAATTGCTGCTTGCGAGTACTGCGAATTTCGAATTGCAAATTAGCGTATAACAGCTCATGGTAAAATGATTTTTGAAATGAAACCGAAACTTAGGCGCATAAATTTGTTTCTTTGCTGAATATTTCCGTTTGATTGAAGAGTGAGGGTCCGCATTCCACAGTTCCAAAATTTCAATTCAGTTAGTAGTAATTTTAATCTTTGTTTTTGCAATGATCCGCAGATCTTCTGACAGAAACACTTTTTTGCCGGCGGTATCAAATAATCCTGTGGCCCACAGGAATGTGAGTAAAACTTGCTGGGCGATTTTGATTGGACAAACAACAAAGCTGCTGTCAGATCTTGGCTCAAGTTTTGATCATGCGCAAAGTCCAGAGAGTTGGCGCAGCAGGCAGTTCCATATTGGGACACAGTAGGCATAAGGAAAAAAGGAGGATTTGTAACAGAATTTTTTAGATTGAATGTGAATAAGCAAATATGCAAGATGTGTCTAGCTAGTGACTGTCTTGAGTGGAATGGTACTTGAATCTGGCCTTATAAATAATTACGAGAAACATATTATTTAACTTGTTTGATTGTTTCACCAAACTATCATAACTGCTTTAAATAATGTATAAAGCACGTCTGATTATTCTATTTTACCGTTATTGTCTACACTAATCAAAATTTGAGTATTACAAACAACTGAACAGCAAGACAATAAAATTTTCAACTCCATGAAGACGGCAAAGTTCCTTGAGTGAATAATCAAACAGCGGTAGCTTGTTAAGGCCTGATCTTGTCTGAAAATGCGATGTGTCGAGCAAGTTGGCTTTCTATTACAGCTCAATATTAGTTAAGAGAAGAACAGCATACAATTAACTTGCAAGAGTTCAAACTTTAAATAAGTTTAGTAAACGACAGTGAACGCTTGTTACACGAACCTGCTTTTTAGCTTGTTGTGTGAAGGTAAGTCACGACTCGAGTACTGTTTTGAAAGTGCAGATAAATCGCCTTCGCCTTTTCCTCTACCACCTCTCGCTGGTTCAAATGTTGGCCTAGCCGCTGTTGTCATAATGTATTTTTATAGAAGGACTCTTCTTTCGACAAAAAAGTCACAGTTTTCAACTTGTTTAACACTCGATGCAGTTTTTCTTCATTCTTCTTCTTTTACAAACTACGAGCATCTCGCCCCAGATCTCCTTCGTGCGTACTTGTCCCAGGCCACGAGGAAGATGGACTGGGACAAGAAAGCCATAGGCCACCCAGGCAAGCGATTAGTGATGCGTGACATACGTAATTTTTCCAACCACAATAAAATCCGAATTCAGTTATCGCACGTGCGTTCTTAATACTACTTTCTTTTTAAGATTTTCATTTCTTGACGTGTTTTTTAATACTGTTTTCTTTTAAGTTTTTCCTTTTTTTAATTTTAGTAGAATTTATTTAAATCAGTGTTTATTCAGTAAAACTTCTTGAAACCGTACTCCGTAGGTGCCAGGCATAGAGTTAATCTGTAGTTCTGAATTTCTCCCAGTAACTGAGTAAGAATTTTTACTTTTGGCTTAATCCTGTTTATACTTAAGTCTTTATTAATGTTTTTTGGCACAGTGATAAACCTTATAAGACTGAATTGTCAAACAACTGCTAAAAGTATAATAAATGAAGAAAATTTTATAAGTTTCTGGCACCTCTGTGAGTTTGACAAATTATTTTTAAAAACTTACGTATAAGAAAGGATGGCACATCAAGTCTAAAAACAATAATAATGATAAAAAGTCAAATGATGCCCTATTGGATCACGAGGAGTAAGATGAAAGAATCTAGTAGAATAAACAATTAAGTTGATGACAAATTATGACAACAGTAGGATGACAATGGTGGTGGGCAGAAAAAAACAAAAGATACATTTTTCCCCTTTTAGAGAAAAAAATCATGTTTCTCAAAATCTCGACATTTATTGTCATACTTTGAGGTCTCACATTTTAAAATTTATTTTAGAAATTCAAGCTGACTGTATGCGCAACAGTTTCAACCAAATAGCTTCAAATCTATGTTGTGTAATGGTCTAGAGCGATTTGGTTTTGACTGTAGGCCCTCAGCAACAGAAGATGTATACTTTGCACAGCAAATAGATTTCAAACTATCAGCTTTTAAATTATTTTATCACATCAAGACATGTACACTCTATGAAACACTTATAAATTTAAGCTGGATTGGCTCAGTGCTAAAAGGGCAGGATTTTCTTGTTACCCCCATGGCCATTGAATTTTTTCTTTTTTTACTGCTCTATAAAATATCTCGCTTTCTTTTTTTAAAAGTTTGATAATAAAAAAAAATAAAAAAAATAAATGACCTGTTAACCTCTTTTCACTCTGCCTTTGCTGGAAAATCTCAGACCTTGGTCAAGATTTTGATATGAACATTGCTGTGTTTAGTTCGTATCTCAAGCCCTTGATCGGAGATTTCCTAGTAAAGATCTCACTGTCAGTAATTATCATGTGAACCCTGGTCATGCTGTTTTTTTAAAAATCTAAGTCATAAAATCTTAACAAAATTATGAACTTCAGAATTTGTTGAAGCAATGGTCACTTTCAGAACCTACTCGTAAAGACAAAGAAAATGGTCAATCTGTAGGTTTTCAAGCAGTGGTTTTAAAGTTAGAACACTTTTAGTTTCTGCAAAACCATGTTTAGCAGGATAACAGTTAATAATTAGAAGTGTTATTCAAATACATCAACAGAAAGTCAATTTAAATTAAAGTCTGGATGGGATCTGTGCATGTGCAACATTGCATGACTGAGCCTTTCCATATATCTAAAAAAATTGAAAACTTGGCCTACAGTTCGAGTTAAAATGGAGGTATTTCTTTCTGTTCTCACTGACTAATTCATGTATCAAGTATCAATGTTCTTTCAAGGTATAAAGTAAAAACCAGTTGTCAATTTTATTTCTTTGGAACGTATATATATATATACAGTGAATTATAGACTTAAATAAATATCGTCAATAGTCTTTTAAATTACAATTCAATCCATCTTTGTGATTGTTGCATAAACTGATGCAATTGCATATTTAGTTAGTCTGCACAATTGTAATGAGAGTGTAATTGGACAACTGGCTGTAATCTGACACCTGTTATTGGTCAGTTACACAAGCAAATCATATTTTAGCCCTTTCAGCTAAATCCATCAAACACAACATTGATTCTAGTCATTGTGACAACCTTTTCCATTGAAATGGAAGAAATTTAAAACTTTAGACAATGTCTCTACTGAAGATATTTTAAAAAAGAAAAATTGCAAAAATAAGCTATCTTTTGTTTTTCAGAAGTTATGATTCAATTAGTTGATAACAACAAGGACTTTGTGTCATCCAATTTAGTCTGTATAATAAATCATACTCACTTTGCAGTCATCCCATTTTCTTAATCACTCATATGATTACAGACCAAACTGGACTCTACACAGTCATATTAACATTATTAGCTCAAAATTGATGTGAAAATTAAATAGTAGT
>JAOBAT010052961.1:0-29359 GCA_026413305.1 Hydrozoanthus tunicans
TACAATAAAAACCAATACCCCTAAATCAGGTTTTGAGAAATTGAGCTCTGAAAAATTGGGGAGGGGTGGGGTAGGGGAGTATGTACCGCCACCCACCACCTCCCCCGACGAAATTGGGTTCCTTAAAAGTACCATTGTTTTGACTTTTTCCCTTAGTTCACATTTCCCCGGTTAACCTCCCGGGGTCGTACCGATTCACTGATGTACATCAATAGAAGAAATTTTGTTAAATAATACAAAAATAATAGTTTTTGACAAAATTTCAAATTGCGTTAATTAGAAAGCAAAATCAAACTCCTGAAAAAGATAAATAAATACTAAGTTGGAGTTTTGACGAATTTTTTTTTTTCACTACTTTACAAATTTCCTTATATTTTTCTCGTTTAAAAAACCTTGCATATTTTTTATATTTTCCCTTTCACTTACTGGTTGCGAGCAAGTGTATCATGAACGTTGTTCGTAGAGCAAACAATGCTATATTGGCTTTTTTCCAGCTCTAGATCGCCTCTATGCTATTGGCAGGATTTCGGAAAAGATACTGTTGCTATGGCAGAAGTCTTTTCTAGAGTAAATTACCGGAGTGCAGGTTGATATAGTCTATTAACGCCCGAGCAAGAAGCAATAGTTGTTTTATTGAGAGAAAGTGTTCCAGATCGTAAATCATGGTTATAATGGAAATGGGGCTCGTGTTTGGGTCGGTGGTGATTTGTACAGCTCTACAGCTGAAGTTCTTCCAGTTGCTTGAAAAACACAGCGATGCCATTGGGAATGCGTTATCAGTGAAGTACCTGCACATCGACCCCTGGACCTCGACAGCAACTGTCCCCGGAGGAGCTTACAAGTAACAGATTTTTCTTTGAAGTCGAAAAAGCTATACCGA
The DNA here is from genome assembly GCA_026413305.1 of Hydrozoanthus tunicans. Classification (NCBI taxonomy): domain Eukaryota; kingdom Metazoa; phylum Cnidaria; class Anthozoa; order Zoantharia; family Hydrozoanthidae; genus Hydrozoanthus; species Hydrozoanthus tunicans. The sequence continues at coordinate 881 of JAOBAT010052961.1, forward strand.
GCTGAGAAAATTGTTTGCTCCTAAACTCGCTTATGGATTGAGCTTATATGCTTTTCGTGAGCAGAACGAATGATCACTTTATTGGACCTCATCATTATTTCGACATTCTTCTTTTCTGTGAAGCAAGTTTTGTCAGAATGAGCTGTAGCATAATTGGCGTGGCTTAACTGATGTTTTAAACGACGAACAATAAAAAGAGGATTTCAACGTTAGAACTTTGTTGCTAATAAAGGAACTGCGCAACATCTTGAAAACACCTGCTAGAGGGGTATGAATTATTGATGCTTCTTGACAGGGCAAGAGTTGTTTGTCAAATGCACCGAGTTATGTTAATTGCCAGATCATTGGGAAACTGTTTTGATGATATTTGTTGAATTCAAAGATGCGAGGCAACACCATTTAATTAATTGTTGGAATCAGTCGAACATCTTATTTGTTCAGATAACTAAAGCACAATCAGAAACCTAACTAGAGCTCATTCTAACTTTTTTGGTCAAGTATCACAATTGTAAATGTCTGAATACTACGCTTTTATATAATTGAATCTTGTTCTGCTTATTGTAATGACCACAGACAGACAGAGTTTCTTTTTTTTTTATTTATTATAGTACACGGATGACCCTAACATCAATAAAGTGATTATTCGATTCAATAGCGCACTGTAATCCCTAGCTATAAGGTTGCACATTGTACGAGATTCATTTAGCTGTTAGGTATACACACGTGTAGTTGTAAAGATTGAATCATTAAAATGCATTTCTTATTAATCAAAGGTACGAAACTACTGTTATTTAACGTTGACAGTTCCCTCAGCTCTCTGATAGCGCTGCTATCAATGGAGGCGATGATGCGCCCTTTGTCTATCTCCTTTAATATCCGGAAGGACTCGAAGGTCTAACCGTTCGCAGATGTTAAAGCAAAGGTAGCATGGGACCCCGAGTGAATGTCCGGCACTGAGATTCGAACCCGGGCCTCCCGCACGACAGCAAGCTAGGAGCCTTATATCATGCCAACTGGGCTAACCAGACGGCAGTATACATGAACAGCAACTGAGGATGAAATACAAATGACATCATTTACTTCAATATATTGACCAAGCTAGCTGCAGACCCTACCGCGAGTTTTTGCAAACAGAGCAAGTTCCGGTTCGGAAAAAAGTATTGCGTCGTCGAAAGCAAACATTTGATTGCTTCTCATAGACTTCCATTATTTATTTACTAACCAATCAGCAGCGAGAAGTCTTAGTGAATTGCGTTGTTTATACATTAGAAAACCTAGCACTGCTCTCAAACAGCAACAACAATGAACAACTTTATTAAGTTTTTGATTACAACAATTAATAAATACATGAGCAAACAGAACAAAATACTGCAGGGTTGGCTTTCCCCAAAAAAGCTATAAAGTCAAAGTAATAGGAAGCCAAATATTCGGAGGCAAAGATCAGTACCACTGCGCCAAAGGCTAACCCGCGGGACCGGGAATCCCAGGGTTTGAAGACAGAGATCTGTACCACTGTGCCAACTCCTCCGCTATAGCTTAAGGCTGACCTTAGGGAGCCGGAATCTCAGGATTGGAAGGCAGATATCAGTACCACTGCGCCAACCCCTACGCTTTACACCAAGTCAAAAACTAAGAAGCCTTGGATGTTTGCGCGTTACCCTTTTTGTTGTATTAGGAGTTCGCAAAGACGAATGCTTTAATGGCTTGCAACAACGCGCGCTGGAACATGTATCATCCTTAGAAGAAGCTAGCTGCTGCAAATTACCCGCCATACCGGGAGCAACCGCTTTCCAATAGTCGCTTTCATGGCTCGGCAGAATAGTCCGCTGTGGGCGAACGATGCCCCCATCTTGATGGCCATTCGAGACTCTTATACCGGGCACGGTTTGTCGTTTATTCATTTGGTGATCAGTGTTAAGCGCCAAAGTAAGGGCATCCAGTTCTCTCTCGGTCAGCTCTTCTGATATATCCCTGATCTGGTGCATAGCTTTTGCCGAAGGTGTGTACGAGTACTTTTTGTATGTCTTGTTCGTATTCTTCACATCAAATTCAACCCTTGCATTTACTTTTGTGGTACCCTCTTGAACGTGGTTTTCTTCGGTTGACATTTTTCCGACTGCTGCGTGCTGAAATCTTGGGCAAGACATTTTACGAGATCCCACGTTCGTTGTCTTACTCATTTCTTTGTTTAACATGTTGTTAGCATCGAGTTTATTCAATGCCTGTGAACTGTTAATGGTATAAGGAAATGGTACCGGTGGTGTTGGATTTCGTTCATAAAAAGCCTTGTGCCTCTGTATCTCAATTCTTCCATTATCGTTCTTGGAGAAAAGTTTCTTTAAGTCTCTTTTTAGTTTTTTGTTCTGTAGCACTAAGACAAGCGGAGAAAACATGTTGTTTAACAGAAGAATTACGTTACAAGAATAATGTATTGCACTTGGAAAGTGATGCACTGCAAGAGAATCTGCAAAACTTTTTAAAAAAAGTGGCGTACAGCAAATAAAGAACGCAAAGTCATGCAAAGCCAGCAAAAATATGGAGTTTCGCTCCCTCTTCCTTTGTTTATGGCGGAATTTTGTACGTAAGCTCGACTTTTCTCGTTGCTTCGGTGTTTGGCTCCTAAAGTGACGGAAGAATTTGCAATGGCACATAGAAAATGCAGCCATTGGGACCAAGTACAGTATCATCCATGCATATACCAAGTACGACAGTGTAGGCTTTGAGCATGTTGGTATTAACTCTAGAATAGGTAGCCCCCAACCGACTTTGGGCGGAAACGAAAGAACGCCCGAAATTAGCCATAAAACCAAAACGATAATGCAGGATCTGGGATTCACAAACCACATGTCATGTCTCTCTGCGTGGAATGACTTTGTGTACCTTGAAAAGCAACTCATACAACAAGATAATGTCGATGAAGAGAAAAATACAGTCGTTACTAATGGCATATACTGAGATGTAGCATATGCCTGGAGAGTGTATATCAGTATTAAGTTAACCGACTGTGCAATGTAGCTTATGGTCTGATTGACAAAAAAAGCATTGGAACAGTGTCGTCGAGATCTCCTCAAGAAAATACAGGGGAGATAGAGAACGCCGCAAACAGTTAGACTAGCTATCGCTACTGTAAGGTACAGTGTGAGGAAGAGGTTTCTTTGGTAGCCACTGGTAGAAGTCAGAGAAGATAAAGATTTGTTTCGCAAAGCAGTGTTAGTAACCAAAGAACCAGTGTCATCCATACCACTAGCCGTACTTTCTTCGAATAATGCTTAGATTTCTGCAAGAAAAGACGATAAAGTTATGCGTCAACAGCGTTGTTTTGATATTTATTACTGTACATTTTAATTTTTAAGAGCGGGTTTTAAATTACCAAGCCTTCAAGTCGTTCATGTAATAGACAACAAGCTTCATGCTGCAGGGCACCGCGCGCATTCCAAAACGTGTCGACCCGACCCCTATTTCACAGCCTGCCAATCGCCTGAAGAAGGCCAGCAGTAAGCAGTGCTCCTAGGCGACTCACATCGTGAAACAACTGTGTGCCCGGGGTGGGGTGGGGTGGGGGGAGTACTCCAATATATTACCTTTACGGGTATATGGTTTTCAAGCCATTTACTCTGGGATAGGGTCTAGTATCATAGGAATTTGCATAATAATTGGTCTAGAATAGGGTCACGTTTAACGGGATCGCTAAGTAGATATAAGAATTGTAATAACAAAACTTTGAAAGCCAAACTTGAGCGTCTTATACCCGGGGTTTTATATCGAGTCAGATGTTTTTGCTTTTCTATGACACACAGTATAAACGAATCCTATTTTAGTGTTGGGATTTAATATGGGTTCTCTGGTATAGGGTCACAAAGATTGAAGAATTTACTCTAGTAAAGGGTAGGAATTTCGCGAACCCAGCGGCACACCTTAACCCAAACTATATTGGATGGGGCCGCCAAGCATGAGGTCCCGGGTTCGATCCCCGTGCGGCTTTGTCGAGGGTTAGACATTTAAGCGGCCTTATTTCGTCGACCGTCAGTGGACAGGAACGTTGAGTCGTTGTTCCTAGCTATTGGTTTTCGTCCAATAAGGGTACGTAGGCTGTATCGGTAAATTACAAATAATATTGAATAGTTTCACCAAGTACCTTATCGGCAATGAATAATTTCTTTCAATTTATGGTAAACGCATGTTACCTACCTGTTTTACTCTGTGTCAAAACTTGAGATTTGTCAGACTTATTCTTGCACTGAAATGTTAATTGTTTGAGAATTATCAGACCTGTTCTTAGTAGCACAAATCCAACACGAGTAAGAAAGCATCGGTGTTTATCAGTAACTGTATCTGTTCGACTTGGGAAAAACAAAATCAACTCACCCTTGTAATGGCAACGAAAGTTTTGGCTATCGTGTGCTTGTAGTTCAATTTTGCTGGTTGAAAGACATAAACCTAACTGGGTTTTGATACTAGAACAGCGCGTTCTTTAGCCAAACAGGCTGAGCGGGCAAAACATCGGGTCAACTACTGCTTGGAATAATTTAGCATCAAAATGTCTAATCCAAGTGACGCGGTTCAAACAAACACCTTACGTTTTGTTCTCAACGTCAATTTATTGAACTTGTAGAGGTTCAATCGGCATTTCTCCATTTGAGTGACAGCCTTTGTAGAGATTCTTGAGGTCAATACATTCTTCAAGTGTAGAACACTAATTGCCCTGTCGATAGTACAAATATTCGATAGAAAGCTCTCCAAAAAACGGTTTATTTTCTGACTTTTTTTACCAGAATAAGTGTCTGTAAGCACTGCAAAGACAAAGAGTTGTTTGCAAATGATAGAGTTAATGGCGTTGGTGAGATACGTCCAAGTTCAGACATCGAACTTCAAATGTACCGAATCTAACGCAAAATCCTTAAAATATCGCCAAGTCTACGCAGACTTTTCAATTCTCTCTCACAAAAGAAACGTAGAGATTTCATCTTTTATTGATCAAATGCCGAGGCAAGAACGATTCAGGCCAAGCTGATTTTTCTGGAATCACGACGCGCATTACAGTGGAACACCATCTTACGGTAACCTCGTTGATGCGGCAAACATAGATTTTACTTAGTTCAAATTTTAATGTATCCTTAAGTTCCTGAATATTTTTGTTCTCATAGAATAGGATGACATCATCAGCCAACAAACAAAAGTGAAATCGAATTCCTGCCGATGGGCTTTAACTTAGACATGATATGGGGAGTGTCCGCCCCAAAGGGGTGTACTTGCCAGTTTGATCTTTTCAGCAACATCCCATATTATGTGTAGCATTTATCCTTGATTTTAAGGGCACGAGCATAACTTAGTTTCTGTTCAAGAAGATTTTGACCTTAAGATAAATTCTAACAAAAAACGATTGCAACACAATCAAGATCTACAAAGCACAGAGCAACTTACTGAAGATGGCAAAGGAACTCATTAAAAAAATAATTCAAGAATCAAAATCTTTTTTTTTTGAAACGCATTACATGTCTGCTGCTTTAACTACTTTTTGTGACAAATTCCGAGAAGGTTTTGTAAAACAAAAGACAATTTTATCATAAACGGACTTCTGTCGTTCATACGGTCAAATGTACCTCCTTCCATCCAGTTTCTCGATCGCTGAAAAAATCTTTAATACTCATGGATGTTGTAAGGCTTAACAAGTATTCGACTGAAGTTTTCACTTAGCATTCCTCGCTGCACAAGAACAAAAGCCAATGACTTCATTAGTTTTTCATTTTGCCTGCCAATACAAATGGCTAAACTCCATTGTTTTTCCATGGTTTTTCTTATCCTTAAAGTGTCCATGCAGTTTCTTCCGTACACTTTGACGACCCTGAAACCAGGTTTGTTGCAGGAGAAAATTTCTCTATACCGCAACTAAAGGTCATAATCATCGGCATGGTAGAGTTCGCTTTGTAATCTGTACACATAGGATGGAGAATACCCTCCTCTGAGGAGAAAAAAAGAAAATACAGTTGTCATCAACTTTTCATTTTAAAGAAACTACCTCTCCCGCCCTCCAACAAACTGACACTGAAAGACCAGCATGCGATTTGCGTTCCTAATTCTTTCTGAGCAACTCCCAAGCCGAGATACATAACCTAGATACATTCTTTGGTCCGTCTACATCCACCCCTAGATCCATTCTAGATTCACCCTACATCCACCCCTAGATCCAATCTAGATCCACCCTACATCCACAACTACATACATCCTAGATCCATCTTATATCCACCTCAGATCCATTCTAGTTCCACCCCACATCCATCCCTAGATTCATTCAAGATCCACCCTACATCCATCCTTGGATCCATCCTAAATCCACCCCAAGACCCATCCCTAGATCCATCCTACAGTAAATCCACCCTAAATCTACCCCAATATCTACCCCTAAATCCACCCTATAACCACCCCAGGTCCATCCAAAGTCTACCCAACATCCAACCCAAGGTCGAACCACAGATCCATCCTAAGTGCCTACATTGCATCAAGAAATGGGTACGCGAGACTATAGAATACGTAGCAACTCTTATATTTTCAGGTCTCGAAAAATTAGCTTGGGAGTCAAGTGGAGTTCTTTCCAAAATGAAGTAACTGCACAAGTTTACAATTAAACAGAAATAATACTTACATGTTCGAAATGAATAAATTGACGAGATCGGGGGGAACATAGTCAAACACTGGGTTCTGCACATCAACTTTGACCAGCAGGTTTCCTAAATGACAGGTGTAATGAGCAATATTCCTATTAAACTTCATCTTAATGCTTTTTCCAATGACCTTACACTACTAATGCAAGATTAGAAGACACTTCTATAAAAGCTAAATTGTTCAATTTCTCGTACCTTCTGAAAAGTTTACTACATCATGCGGCGTAACAAATTTGTTACAGCTGTCCTGGAAGGCAATCGTAGACTATCAATGTCAAGAAGACTTATTAAACAGCAGTTAATTCTCGCTTGGAGAAATATCAAATCTTCTTTCCTTGTCGCAGTTCAACGTAAAGCTATAAATTTTATAAAAAAAAACCTTTGGAAAGGGAGCATGGACCAATCGCAGGCCTGAGTTAACAAACCAACAAGATGACAAAAGCAACTCGCTAAGCTGCTTAACTTGTTTTTTGTAGCTGCACCTCGCAAGTCATCTACAACCGTTCTTTCAATTAACTTTTTTCCTGTGAACGTCTACCGAACTAAAATGAACATTCTATTTCCAAAACTGACTAATGAAAGCAAGGCTTTTACACTTCGGAAGCTAAATAATATGGTACCTTTTGAAACATCTTTATGATTCATCAGTGTTCAGTTTTTGTTTTCAAAATAAGTTATTGGAAATCGAATGCTTGGCTCGGATAACCAGATGTTCGATAGACTAGCATAAAAAAATTGGCTGAGAGGAAGCTAGTGGGTAAATCATTCGATGAAAATAATATATAGTATAAATTAGCCAAAATAATTACCTGGTCATACGATACAATGTGTTGAGGAGTCAGTTTGTACATTGATGCACACACTACAAGCTATATCAAAATAAAAACACACAGATCAGTTTAGCGCGGTCTCGAACAAGATTTTGTCCAAGGCAATTCTAAAGGAGCACACGAGAGGAATTTTCAAATTAAAAAGGGTCCTCGGCAAACAGAACGTGCGTTTTACTGAATTTATTTCATAAAAGAGTACTTGCTACAAAAAGCGTTAGTTTGCCAAGTTTGAGAAACATGGGATGAGAACACGCCAACATTTTTTCTCGCTAAAAGTGTACCCTCTAAGGAACCTCGCCCTGTACCAAAAGTATTACGTATCAGGTTACGTGTGTCTTGCCCCAGTCAATCCAAATTGAAGATCGATTTTAAACATTGTGTAGCTGCTGCATCTATAGAAACTCTAACAATTATAGATGTGTCAAAATCGATTTCCAATTTGAATTGGCTGAGCTGAGAAATTTGGCAAACCAATGTTTTTTTATGGTACTCTTTTTGAAGATCTAAAAAGAACACAGAGTTAACTTAACAGAATGATACCTGCGATACTTCTAAATTTAACAGGCAGCAAAGGATTTTTAATGAAAGGAAAACAAAGAGTTACAAGCGTTTATTTTTGAAAACTAATGCTACAAAAAGAAAAACACAGGGCAAGAGGAGTTATATGACTTCTTGAATTGGGAAAAACAGAGCACTGCAGCAGGAAATGTTCCAGACGTGGCAGTTTTATTCAGTTGTAACTCTGAAGATGATCTGTTTGTTAAACGTTTAGTTTTAATATCATATAAACTATTTTTACCTATTTTTTACTAAAACTTTAATGAGGCGGAATTATGACCATAAATGTTCCATTGTTCCCTTGGTTTTTAGCCTTTTCTCCCTTCAGCTACACTGTTGCTGAGGTTGCTTGAAACAGCCAATAACATGCTTCATGAGCAACAAAGAAAGAAAACAGCAGCGTATCCAGCGTTTCCATGGTCTGCGTTTCCCGCGCACTGCCATATTGAAATGCGGTGTGATATGATTGCAGTGCCAGTCTCCACTCTCGATGAACCCCATAGCAATGAACGAGAGGAGTCTGGTACTGCAACCAAAACACGTCACGTTTCAAAATGGCGGGAAATTAACAATGGAAATTATCAGAATATGCGTGACGTTAGGTTTTTCCACACGATTATCAAGTTTGAGCAGCTGATATGGATAAGACTTAACAAAAATTTTTCTGAGACCAAGATTGTAAAACAGTGGAAGATTCCTTTACCAAACTTTGTATGTCACTTACTGGTACCGAGTGGTGCTTAGCTGCAAGTGCTAATGCGTGAGTTCCATTTACGGCCCTTAGCCTGGACAAATACAAGGAAAAAAAACATCGGAAAGAACTCTTACAAAAATTTGCTTTATTTGCAAACATTTTATTATTAATTGCACGTATTTGCAGTGATGCCAGACAGAAGAAATACAATAAAAGTGTTCAAACTTTGAACAATACATTCTGCTATAATTTTTTTTTTGTTTTCCCTAGAAACGCCAAAGAAAAAAGACGAAGTGGCTACGTTGGTGTTTTAAAAAAGAAATCATCGAAATTCTTTTGTTCAAAGAAATTAACACGGCCGCTATGACGTCAGGTGAAAACGAAGAATCTCAGATAAGAATTTAGTGTTTACTAGGAACTTGTTTCAAAAACAGCCTTTAGAAATAATCAATATTTGAATAAAATTTCTTACCCTCCATCAGCCATTACTGCATGAGCTCCGATGATAACCTTCATAGGAAAAAATATTTTCCACACTTAAGTCCCTCAAGTAATACTCTTGAACTGATTTCCCAAATTGTATTTTTAAGTAAAAATTAAATGTATTCTGAAAGTGGCATAAGCAATTACAGACGTTTCACTTCTACTTTTCAACCCATTCATTCACGGTGTCTCTAAACTTCAACCAGTCCATCCATCTATCATACCTCTGTCTCATGATTCACCTATTCCAAATCTCTCAATTCAACCATTCATTCAACCTCCCCTTATATCTCAACCCACCCATTTATTCTTCTATCTTCCATCTCGCAGAACATCTATTGACCCATGAATACATCCCCGATAAGTCGATTGAACCTGCCCTGTTAAAAAAAATCATCTAGACCCAGCCTGACACCCTCCCCCCATCTCTACATAAATCCTCCATCTCTAAATCAAGCCCCAACTCTCCATCTATTGATCTCTTGACCCGCACATTCAATCCACCTATTCACCCAATTACTGCCATCCGCTCTCCCATTCATCTATCTATCCATTCATTCATTCTGCTACTCCCAAGTCATCAATTTGAGCTAGATTCTCACCTTGTTGACTCTCGACATGATAGCAAACACTGCCGAGTCAGTTATTACAGTGGTTTCAATCCCATCTTTAGCAAGACTTTTAGCTAGCTCCTGGCCCTGAAGAAAACACAAACGCATCTAGGTTTTGACAAATTTCATTGATCACTCTTGAAAGGAAAATTATCTGTTTGAATATTTGTTGATGGAATAAAGAAGAAACAGCTCATAGTTACAATAAATGATCGTGAGTTTGATTGGCCAGATGAGAGTCAGGCTGAAAATGAAGTACTGTAGTGGTAAAAGTGTATGGTGTTTAAACAGTTAACCCCTCCCACGTTAACACTTGGTAGAACTATCAGCTTCTTGATCAATTTCTAGCTCCAGGTTCAAGCCCTTGCTGTACTGCAGCTGCATTAAATTCAACCGGAGAGTTTTTTAAGGAGGGACCAGGTATAGATGCACACATGTACTCATCACTGGTCAACACACCAATACTTTATAGTATAAAACCACAAAGATCACCAATTTAATACGGGAAAAAAGACTAAAACCATACAGACTTTGCCTGTTTTAGATACATACAGTTTGTTGCTGGTTAAAGTCCCTATCAAGCTTATTTTTTTAAGTTCCAGATGAAAAGTAGAACTCTTTAATATAAGTAATTTTTGAAAACAAAACCTTTTCTTGCCATTTCTGTTACAGTTTTTAGACTTGAAGCATGCAATGATGACGTAGCAGGAGGCATATTACGTAGCACGAGGCGTGAAGCAGAGACAATCTTTTTCATCTCAAAAATTCAATTCTGGCTACAATAGTCACATTGTTATAACTTTAATCAATGAATTATTCTCTGAAATTGTTTGAAATAAAAATTTTATGATATTCCTTAACAGAAATGAATTTTTTTAAACGAAAACCACATAACTCTATGTTGCTGCATCACAGGTTACCACTCCCTGGCCTGCTTAGTCAAAATTTACATTTCAACCTTTTTTTTATTAAAAAGCATACTTAGAGGTGGAAATTTTCTTTGGTTATTCAAATTTTGAGTTCACAGATGACAACAGTTTGAATTCAAAAAGTAAAAAAATAAGTTTGAAAAGGGCTTTAAAAGACAAAGAGTTTAACTCTGCTTCCTATTTCATAGCTGTACGCTGCTTGATACGAGGTAAAGCTGACTCCCAGAGAGGGTTGCTTGGTTGTGGACCACAAAATGTGGGACCATAATGATAGGTACAGTATCATGCATATATGTTTGACCATATCAAGTGTGATGTATCATATCAGACTATTTCATGTGGATACATATCGCTTTGGACCATATCTTGTTTAACTATCTAGTATCTTAATTATCTTTATCATGTGTACGACCAAGGTTTTCATGAGAGGATTGTGTTGCACCATCATGACAGGTCATATCATATGGGACCATGTCATGTTGGATCATAAACTATCAAGTATTGTAAGACCATATCAAGTGCACAAAGTTCTATATCATAATTATTGGACTATTTCATATGGAACCATATATTGTGTAGGATTGTATCATATTTGACTATAGCATTTAGCTTAAAATAGGACCTTTTCATTTTGAAGAATATTGTTGTACCATACACTGTAAATTGTTTATTATCATGACAGGCTAAAACGTGGGACCTGATAATCATGATGAACAATAATTATCATTTACAGCTTTGTCCTGTTGGACCACTTCATGTAGAACCCTATCATATGTTGGAACATACTATGACAGGCCATATCATGTGTGGAAACATAACTACATCAGTATACCACATAATGTGAGAAGATATATCCGTTCTTGCAATGTACCTTTGATGAAAATAATATTGTTATCTTTTGCATGAATATATGCTTCTGAATCAGTACTGACACCAATTTACAAACCTGATAAAAAGGCGCTCCCTCTGCTACAATAACACTAAACTTCCTCTTTCTGGCAGCATTCTAACCAGGATAACAAAAAAAGTCTGTATTAAAAATAAAATTAATGACAACATGTATCTATTTGAAAAGACTAACAACTAACATTATTGTCTGGAGGAAATAGCAATATGAAGTAGCTTATAGTAGGAGATTTAAATCATGTTAGATGTATCATTTATTGTTTGTATGAGTGTTGGAAAATCTTTCGAATCCTATATATGCTAAGAGCATTATTACCTTCAAAAAAGCCTCCACTGTGTTCGATTTACCAGCAGTCATGATTACTTCATTTGAGTGAATGTGTTCCAGAGCTTGTGAGGCAATATTATCAGCACTGAAAACAGCACAGTTGCTTGTCAACCTCAAAGCTAGATATAAACACCATGTACATAGTGAAATATTCTACAGTAGATACCAAAAAAAATATAATATCCACATTTTTGGTCAATAAAATGTTCTATTTTGCTAAATAAGAGGCTTTTTTACAATAAAATGTTCAAATATTAAATCGAGTTTAAATGGAGGACGAAATGGATGGAAGTGGATGGTAAGTAACCCTAAATTATTGCTTTCTTATCATTTTTAGTCTCTTTACATTGTCTGGGAGATTTTAAACTTGGATTAAAGTTGCATGATTGTGATTTGGGCAACTTGGTTGTGGCACATGCAAAGTAATTCTATCTAGTTTCCTTGCTCAGTAAACCGACAATTTTGGTTTTCTCAGTAATTTACTTGAACAAGTTTTTGGAACTCGCTGTGAAAACATCTCTTTCAAAAATCAAACTTTAGGGGGTACGTACCTTGATTCAAGTTCTGTCATCATCTCATTGATGGCATCAATGACAGATCCCTGAAATAAATTGCTTGAGTGTGAACATAAACACATGACATTGAACGGAACAAACACCACCTACTCCACAACATACTTTGACTAAGACAAGTAAACTCCTTGCGCTGCACTCAATTAACTCATGATCAAATTCTTTGGCAAATATAATTTGAAAGAAAATTCAGATACAGCATAATGTTTGACCTTTGAGGGTTGAAAACAAGACCCTTCATAACCTTTTAGGGTCCCCGGCAGACTCTGTTCCTTTTAGGGGACCTCAAAATTTTTGTTTTGAAAATTTAAAAGGTGATGCATAGTTGAGAGTATGAGATTTCGAAACATAGTTTGAAAATGCTATTTACTAACTATGTACAATGAGCCAATGATGATGCTGCAAACATTCTTGCATATTTGCAAAATCATAGAATTTAGTTTTGAAACTTTGAATAAAGAGGTTAAACAATAAAATAATGAAGTAATAATAATAATAGCAATTGAAGTACCTTGAGCCCATGGCTTGGTTTGTTAAAATCACTAACTGACTGACCACCAGCCATAAGCATTTTCTGAAAAAAAAATATATAATTATATAAATTCTTATTGTTAATGTTAATTAATCTAAATCAATTTTTTGTCTGTACATTAATAATTCATTGTTCACCAAAAACCCATCATGAAAATATGCTGAAAGACTGGAATTAAAATTTTTCTCCAGGTGTCAAAAAAGATATTTATTATAAAATATTTATTAAAATGCATGTTCCACTTGTGTAAATAGCAAATTTAATATATTTTATGTAATAATATTTGATTCATTTGCTTTTATTTTCACAAGATAAAAACATGTGTTATCAAGATGGAAATATAAATGATATAATTACTTGTATGTGTTTGATTTGCAGTTGATGAATAGATTCAATAGTTCTACTCATTTCTAGTTTTAAAGAAAGATATACATATAAATCTATATATTACATATTTCAAATTAAAATTATCTATAGTGCAATGAACATTGTTGCTAGCAGTAAAATTATCCTATTAAAAACGCTATTTTCAATGTTGCACATTAGTCTTTGGAAGAAATTTAATTTACAGTGGCATGTATTAAAACAATGACACTGATGTAAATTTTGTTGTAAGTAAGACTTTATTGTGGCTTAAAGACTACAGTCATGTATTGTATAGATTGTGAATTATAAAATATTATAATAATTATAATACTTAATGAACCTCAGATCCTGTTTGTTAAAGGGAAATAGACCTGTATACTTTTTTCAAAAAAGCATAAGATACATACATGGAGTGAATCTTCAGAATCCCCTTCTTCTGTTTTGCCTCCAACAGACCTAAACCATAATATTACTTTAACAATTTCAAATTTTGCAAATCCACACTAAGACATAGTATTACCAAACCTATGTTTTAATACCTAACTACCAACCTACACTTATAATTTATACTAGTTATAACCTACTTGTCTAACTATACCTAGTCAGTATTTATCACCTTTTCTCAACCTTAATCTACTGTAGTACCCACCTATAGTTAATAATTATTACCCAAAGTACCATATTTATTGAAATTAGCTCCCTCTAGATCTCTCAAACTTGTATTATTAGAATTAAGAACAGTGAAAACAAGACTGTAGGCTTAAGTACTTTGTTAGAATTGTGTGTATAAGACAAAGTTTATGAGACTGTGTTAGATAGTATTATTTTGTAACAAGACTGTTTTGCATGAGTAATAGCGTAAAGACTTTTAATCAATATGTTTCCACTTATAATTCTTTTAAGATCTTGTAACTGCTACCGTACCTTTTGTAGTAGCAGATAACAATGTATTAATTTTGCTAAAAATTTGAATGTCATTGGACAAACAGTAATGGTTAAAATTCCATTTAAACACCCTCAGTCGAACAGGTGCCCCCCCTCCCCAAAAATAGAACAATTTAGTTTCCTTGGCACTTGTTTGAGAAAATATGGTACTAACTTACCTACAGTACCTGTGTTTCCACCAACTGAAGTTAAAACCTATTTCATTTATTTTCAATAAAACTTTGTGTACCAAACCGTGTCATAGAAAAAAGACAACTGTGCTATGCTATGTTAGAAAGTGTTACAATTAAGTTGTAGTTGACTTAAGTATAAATTAATTTACTTACTCAGAATATTCTTCTCTAATGATTTTCAGAACTGAAATAAAAAGCAACATTCTGCAAATTAGACTGGAAAGCTAGAAAAAGGATGGGAAGTTGAAGTTTTGAACTGATAGATACATACACACTGTAAGTTAGGAGAACTTGCAAACTGATCATCATTCTAAGGAGTGAATGAGTTATCAATAATTACAGTGGTACCTCTTCTTATCATGTTGCCCACAGCTGACTCGGTTGGTTGTGCATGAGACATTTTTCTCCCTTCACTTCTGACAATTTGCATTAATTCACTAGCGTAGAGAAAAAAACTATAGTTATAGTTAAAGTTTAAACATTAAATTGTTGTCTTGGTTAACATTCAGTTGCCTGTGTCAATTTTCTTAAGGCCAAAATATTCTTCAAAACAGCTAGTAAACATAAAAGGATTGGTGGTTTCTAGCCAGACCTCCTTCCTCACAATACATGCACCCCTCCCCCCTCTCCCTCCTCCCCTCAAAAAACTGAATTTTGAAGCAAGAAAGTTAAATAACTGATTAATAAGTGGACAAACCTCTACCTTTTACTGTTCAAAGATGAAAAGCTACTGTTTCAGTAGCTTCTCCTAAACTGGTGATATGTTTAAATACAAGTTGGAAGAATTCAATTTTTAAAGGACTACAGATTTAATATAAGTGAAGTATTCAAAAAAAGCATATGAGGATCAAATTGCAATGTTCATCACCCCTGCCTCCAAAATTAACCCACACCTTTGCCCACAATGTTTGTACAAGTTTACACCTTCAAACTTTAATATTAAGGATGGTAGACATGCTAAAAATATTTTTTCTTTGGTCACTGCCTTGTCTAAAGAACAAGAAAAACTACTTTTAAAAGAAATACTTTGTGGTTTCTTAATACATCAAAGTATTAACTCTGATTTTGCTAATAAAAACAAAAAAGCCAATGATAGTCAGAGAAGGGAACTACCAACCAAATCGTTACACGACAAAAAGGCAGGTGATTTATTATTAATTTATTAATAAAAGCTTTAAAAGAAGTACCCTGCTGTGGCCCATCGTGTCTGGGATACAATCCGACGGCAAAGTTGTACAGTCTGCATTGCTACATCGTAAGATCCAAGAAGCTGCCTAATGGATTTTGAACAACAATGTGAATAGGGCCAACTATAAATACAATAATCTAAGAGTTAAGGTTGCAAATTACAGTTGAACCCTGATAACTCAAATCCTTGGTAACTCGGTTTTCCCGCTAACATATATCAGTGTTTTCAAAATAAGCCGTCGGCCGTCACATCCTATGGCAACTCTGCAGTTTGTGATGCCTACTTTTTTGTCATTTTTGATATTAATTTTGTTTGAAAAAGAAAAACTCTAAGGTGGAGTGGATAATAAAAAGTTTGTTGCAATGCCTACTTTAGTATTTCCAATGCCTACTTTCATGTCTTGGGAAAACACTGTATATTTACTTAGTCTCATTTATTAGTGTTTGTATTGTTGATCTGGGGCACCAGAATGCTTTTGTGTTACTATATAATTATATAAATATATAAAATATATATTACACAGTAGTCTGTACTTCTCACTTGTTCTTTCCTTCAAAACATCTCAAGTTCAGCATTCTGGTGCCCAAGATCGACATTACAAACACTAATAAATGAGACTGAGTAAATATTTTTATTTTCTTTCATTATCACCTCATAATTATTGTAGCTTTCGCGATTCGACTTTCGTGTTACTATACTGTGTTAACGGATTACATCGTATTTTAACGTATTCATGATCACGATTACAGCCTGGGCCGCCTGTGGCACTAGAAGCAAAACAGGGGGTTTCAATTTCATTCTAAATTTCACTTCCACACTCAAAGCTTTTGAGTTACGATCTTTGGGTTGTTATTAGGAACAATCTTAGTCTTATTCACTTACACATCCTTTTAAAAGGGTTTGATCACAATACGTGCTCTTTTTGTTTAGAGTTACGTGTACATATTAAGAGCTCGGATCGAATCAATTCAACTTAAACCAAAAAATTATCGACATTGTAGCTGATTCTTCACTAACTCACTGACAAAATAAAGACGAAGTAAATGACATGAGTCAGAATGATTAGGTATATAACAAATTACCCTTGTTTGAGATGTGAAATGAACGACTCCATCCTCTCGTAAAGATCGCTCTCGTTAACTGGCGGTGCCATGGCTTTACAGAACACGAGATGATTCTCGTCGTTTTTAATTCCGCTGGCACAAACAAGAGAGAGTTGTCATTATTTCTTGAAGGGAAAAAAAGTGGTACGCGACAACGTGAAGAGAGCAAGAGAGCTTCAGTTGATTTTCCTTGAGCCCGTAATGTGTGGTATCCAGTTGTTGTCAAACTAAACACTAGTCACTGAGGGGGGGAGGGAGGGGGGAGGGCACACTGCCTGGCAGTGCGTCGGTTAGTTTTTAAATTTGGAGAATGGCCCTAAGAATTACAAGATCTTGGATTGACTGTGAGAAGTTTCGGAATGCTGACATCTCGATCCTTGGTTATTTTTCGGAGCAAAAGTTGACAGAGCGAAGTTTATTTTTGTGGCCACCGCAAAAAGTCGAGTCTGGTAAAAGCGCCAAAACTGCGCATTCACTTAACCAAATAACCACTGACCAAAAAGAGATAAGATAAATAAACAGAAAGGCCATGGCGGTTTATAAAACAGACGAAACAAGGGGAAACTTGTTTTATAAACTCAGGCTTCGGGAGGTAGGTTAGGTTACGCACTACCAACCAATGATTAAGCTTAGAAAATTATGATTAAAACTTTCAAATTGTTGCTTTCTGTTTAAATTTATCAGACTAGGGGAAGTTTCCGCACGCTGCGTTCGACTGACCTGTACAGAAGGTGTCCTAGACGTTTTTGCGTTCGACTGAGAACTTTGGTGGCTGAAGAAAAGTTGCAACGAGGGTAGGTTACCTAACTTTTTTTGCTTCAACGTCAATTGGAAGTTATCGTATCGGAGAACTGGACATGTTCCGTAAAATGGCGTCTGTCAAGATTTCTTTGGTCTTTACTTTAAAGTTTAATACTTTATTGAAGTCACATTTCCTTTTTTATCCTGTAAAAAAGGAAATAGTTTTATTTAGGTCACTCAGTATTTGTACAATGTAAATGTAGCAACAAAAACTAAATATTGATGACAATATTGGGAGTATGAAAAACTCTATAATTATCTTCACGTCGGTCTTTCCTCAGCCTCGACTCAGAATTTCCATTTGAAATATTTTAAAACTGACATGTTTGGATTTCACAAGCAGTATAGGTAAAGTTCTGATTTTGTGCTATTATTTGTTCTTTGAGCTTTACTTGTAACGTAGGAGCATTTCCTAAAAAACTATTAAATTCAAATCTAAGAAGTTAATTTGAAATATGTTGCACAACAAGACACATTTCAAGTTATTTGGCACTTCCAATAGGCTGTAACATGACAGAGTTTCAAATATAAGTAACAGTGAAGAAACTTATGATCTTTGAATGGTTCTTTTTTAGACATGTTTTCCTTGGTTTTACTAAGTGTGGCCAGTATATGCTGTCGTATCAACTCAAAGTTGTGCCACAAGACAGTTTTCCACTGTTGCTGTTTCAGTACACACTACACTGGTGGCAGTTCTGTTTAAGGAAGCAATTGAAGCTGGTATGCTATAAACTATAGCTAGTGTGCCAAATGCTCATTATAGGCAATAGTTTAAGTTAACATTTTTTTCAGGAGGAGAAGATGTCTAGAAGAAACTTTAATTATTAGAGAAATGGCTTCTCTGAAGGGGAGACTGAAGGAGAATTGTTAGGTGTTGGGGGGGGGGGGGGAATGGGGGTTCAAGGAACTTTAGAATCTAAAACTCATAACATGGACACTTGTGGGGTCTGTCACTGAAGAAGCTTGAAAGAGACAGGGCTAATTCAAAGATTGATGGTATAGTGTTATTAGAACTTCTAAGTCATTAATTTTTCAGATTATGGTCAGTTGCTCATACAAATATTGCAGAGTCAAGAAGAAATTCATAAAAATTCACTAATAAAAGTGAAAAAGAAATATAACATTTTACTTGGCTTCAACTTGATAACATATTTTGTAAACATTAAAGCACAATTCTTAAGTGGCCAATTGAAAAACGTGTCCACTTATTTATCACTGTCAAGGCAACTGAAATCAGACTGGTGGAAAACAGTCTAAAGACAACGGTCAGGTCTATATACATGTGGTGATGTAAAGATAAAAGATGTTTTTTCTTGTCGATTAGGTCTGCAGTGTGCCATTATTTGTTGGTGAAGAAGTTGACAGTGATTTGCATCTTATTGTTTCTCAATCTATGGACGAAAATCAGATTGTTGTGTGTGGTGTTTGGTAAGTGATGCATGTCTATGACACTGACTTAGAACCAGTTCAAGATAACTACTAACTGTAATTTATTTTCTGTTCTTTTTCATCATAAAAGTTGATGTAAAAGTTATTCAGTGTTTCTTACTACGTTTTACTACGTTATTGCAGAAAGCACTTTTTTTCTGTTTTGATTGTGTATAATTTTTATTATAATGTTATTTTCGATAGTAAAATGCAGGATTCAAAATTAACTTCATTTTTAAGAAACCAGGGCCTAGTTGTTCAAAAGACGATTAGCCTTAATCCAGGGTTAATTACCATAACAAGAAATAGGTTTTGTTAAGAGTTAATCCAGATTTGAAGTTAACTGGCTTTTGAACAACTGGCGGCAGCTGTTCAGAATATTGTAGCTCAGCACACATTTTAATAGCCATATAAAAATATACTTTCAACATACAAACCATACTGTGTCTGCATCTGAAACTGTGTGCACGAGAATAAGTGCATTTGTTTCCAGGTTTGCGTGCTCAAGAAAGCTTGTAAGTTTCGTTCGTTCTAAAGTTAATCAGTCACAAAGGTTTCACACAATCTTGTATTAATCAGCTGGCTACATGCTCTAAAATTCTTGTTATGTTGCAAGCGTTTGTTTTTTGTAGCATTGGCCACCTGTTCCAGCTCTGTAAACGCTAACTAAGTTTCATTAATAATCTGTTCTTTTTGTCTTTCCTCGTTGGTCACTAGCAGTCATGGCAACAAAGAAGAACCAAGTCACATGTGCTATGTTACAGTATGTGCTGCCCCACCCAAGAAACCGTGTAAAAGATGCAAAGAATGTGTGAATCCAAATGTTCTCATTGGAAATACGCCACCAAGACCTTGCCTTAAGCATTCCTTTGCAGTTCATTTTAAATATAACCTTCTGTCTCCGTTTCCCGTTTTTAACCCCTCCATCTGTCTACAAATAGAAGGAGTAGTGTTGTTTAACACTTCGGATACACTATTAGCACTCAACGTTGTTGCACTATCATCCAAGGAAGAAAGAAATTTTTGTAGCAATCTTCCATTTCAGAACAGATCTGAGCTCTTTGACTCATCTCAAAGAGTTTCCAGTGCTTGTTTAAGCTCCCAAACCATGGCTGGTTCTTTTGAGGTAGACGTAGGAGATGTGACTCACAAGTTAGTTGATGCACGTGTTCCAAGTGTGACTATTTATGACAGCAGAACTTCAGCTGTGACAATAGATAGTATCGACATCCCAGTGATGGCTGTCACAAGGGTGGTAGATAGTGGTGACAATTTGTCGCGTGGAATTACTGATAGAAAACAAGTTTTCTCATCAACTTCGAGGGCAAGTCCGGACAAAAACAAAAGCCAGCTGGAGATTGTTCAATTACAGAATTGTGATTTGGAACAATCGGCTTGTAACAAGTCTATTTCTGAAAGTTTCCCGCCTCATTTACTTAAAGAAGAACATGAAGAGCAACATTTAACAGCCAGGAACTTTAAAAGTTTTGGAGGAAATAGTGACAATATCAAAACGGCAATCGATGGCAATAAAGGTGATGAAAACTGTACATTTGAAGAACAGAGGTTGCAAATGGTTTCGAACAATGACAGCAGCCTTGACTTAACCCAAGCTAAGTTTGACCAAAACAAAACGTTATTTGATGACAATGGAGACCAAAGACTTCCAAAAAAATCAAATAGTGAAGGAAGTCTTGGTGAAGATGCTAAACATACCACACTTTTTACCAGCACCACAGAAATTGGAGGGACAGATAGCAGAAAAAGACTAAGTTCATCGCTTTGGAAAGACAAACAAGATAATTCGTTTGATGGTTCAACTTCCAGCCAAGATGTAGAACCTGATCCCACTTTAACTACATGTTGTCTTAAAGTTTTCATTGAAGACTTGGTACCTTATGAGAGTGTGGAAGACCCAAGCAGTTTATATGAGCTCGAGACATTGCTGCCGGTTACTGTGACTGCCCCGCCAGCCTTGAACCCTTTGAACTGTGTCTGCGTTCATGATGCACAGAGTTCCTACACAGCGTTTCAAAACGACCTCTCTCGCTACCAGTCCCCTTTTGTTATCATAAGCCAGGTGTCGTTGGATCTGGAACGGTGTATAAGCACACTTGTAGAGTCCCACAAGGATCTTCGCATAAGATACAAGTCTTTGAGAGATTACGACACTAAAATTATCACTGTTTGTCCAGAAACTGCTGAAGTTTTGGTTTTGATGAAGATTTTAGTTTATGTAACAGGTCCAGAAAGGACTACTAGTTATGGTCTTCCAGTTAGTACAAGGTAGGTTTTCGTGTCTTTCTTTTCAGTTTATCTGGATAGTACCAGGTAGGTTTTATTGTTTTCTTGTCTGTTTATCTAAGTTCAGAACATATAAAACCAATAGCATGAAATCACGTGACGGCATACAGCGTTCCAGTTAATTTTTTTCCGGGCGGGGGGTCCTTTAAATTATTTGAGGGGTCACCCAGGTAAACGTGTCAACTGAATGATAACTGATTTCCTTTCGACGTGCAAGAACCGAAAACAAACCAAAGATAAGAAAACTCTTACTTACGCACCCACACGACCGATGATATTGTGGCTTTTTACTTACGCACCCACACGACCGATGATATTGTGGCTTTTTACTTACACACCCACACGACCGATGATATTGTGGCTTTTTACTTACGCACCCACACGACCGATGATATTGTGGCTCTTTACTTACGCACCCACACGACCGATGATATTGTGGCTTTTTACTTACGCACCCACACGACCGATGACATTGTGGCTCTTTACTTACGCACCCACACGACCGATAACATTGTTGCTCTCTACAGTACCTGGTTACAAGGCAGTAGCCACAAAAGATGGACTAGTTTTATCAATGCAATGTTCTCAGGAAAAGATTAATGACAAACGAAATTTGTAAATGAAAGTGCTTTGCGTCTAAACAATTGCCGTTTGTATAAACCAATTTGTTTGAACTTGCTTTATTGTCTGAAATATGATTCAAACGAATGTTATGAACAACAAAAGGTATACTAAGTGATAATCAAAAGTAAAAGCAACTGTAGGTACATGTTACTGTGTTGTTGTTTTTTCAACAGCCCGTCACTGAAGTCCACTGGTTTTGTGTTTTCGTGGAACATTCAGTCGGGTCAAGTAAAGTCACTGCATAACATGGAGTTACATGACTTCTCAGTAAAGAAACACAATTTCAAGTTCGATCTTGCTGCTGCCGAGGCGGCTGAACTATGGCGGAAGGTGGCAGTTCCTCGTGGTACCAGGACTCGAGTACAAGCTTTCTCAAACCACACAGTGTTTGGTGGAAAGTCGCTGAAATACTTAAAGCATCCAAACCTGCCTTTTGCGGTTGTGCTTCAGTAACCGATAAACCTCTTTACTGTGGCGAACCCTTTTCTGCAAGACTCTTTTTCCGACTAACCACGAATCTTTTAAGCTATGGGTCGTACACCCAGCCCGCCACCCTCCCCTCCCTCCACCTCAAAATAACCTATAAAAATGTGTAATAATTAGAGACGTTTGTTTGTGCGGTAGCTCTTCGAATTATTTTGTACCCGTATAAACTGTTTGAGATAAATAAGTATTTTTGTGATTTTATTTCCTAAAATTATATTAATACTTGCTTGGCATAAAACTAGAGTGAGCGACACTTCTTAGTATTTGGTTTCAGAATATTCTTTCAGTAGCGAACAACTTTGTCATTAAGATAGATTCAAAAAAGGCTTGGTTCTCGTTTAGTCTTTCAGTCCTAAATAGCCCAAAATCTCCCAACTGGGGCTTTTCGTGCAAATGAGCCTTGGGTACGAGATTTACTTTTTAAGAAACTTAAGCGGCTTTCGTTGTTTGATTTGAATTTCCATTTTCTCATTGACAAATGATGCTTTTTGTACGAGCTATGTTAGGAGAAGCTAGAGGTGTTGATAAACTGACGGGGCTGACACCAATTGACTATTGCGAGGAAGATGGCGTCCTGTGCATTTACCCACGATTGCTAGCGCGTTGGAACTGACATAAAGTCGCTTGTAACATAGCACACAGCATAGTTAATATATACGGACTGGTTAGGAAACCATTGTTGTATGTCTTTGTTTGACTTTTTCATTTTTTTTTCTAGTCTTGACCGTGCACAAAACGTGCACAAATAACAAAAGGTTTTGAAATGCAAATCAACAAGTAGCCAGTCAAAACATTCTCACTAACACTTGAAACAAAGAATGTGCACGGTCGCGGTTCGTTCAACTTAAAACAAAGCATCTTTGTACATTCTTTGTATTTCCCTTTTGAGGTTTGCCGGCTTTCCTAACCAGTCCCTATATTAAATATGCACATAGAGAATCTTAAAACCTCAAATCTGACATATGCAGTGTTATTAATACAATGAGAAGTTTTATAAAGCTTTGGCTCTCGTTCCAAGAAGAAAAGCCCTGCTGGTTATATTGCGCATTTTAGCAGTATAAGGTCGAGGCATTATGGTAAAACACTGATACAGCTGCCAACTTTGCTGTTTACGATGAACTGGGTATGAACCATTTAGGTTTACATGGAAGCTACTGGGCTCGAGAATAGTTTATGTATAAAAATAAAGTTCGTTATTTTTGCTATTGCTTTTGTATTTCGTTGCAAGCAGTCCAAGCAAGGGTTTGTTGTTTTGTACAGCAGAGCCAGGTTAATCAAAGGCTGATTAACACTAACCAAGGGTAACTTTGAACCAATGTCTTCTTTTTTCCAACCTTACAGAGACTGGGTGTTTATTTGTAGAAAATTGAAAACTAAAAACGAAATTTCTGCTTGGAAACAGTTGGCTTAATGAAATCAGTGTGGACTCAAAATACAGTGTTTCGATGGAATAAATTCTTGGTTTTCATGTACTCCCTAGAAGCAGCCATGGAGGTGCCCTAAACAAAAGAAATCATCCAAGTTCTCTTGTTCATGGGCACCAACATGACCGCTATGCGGCAGGTGAAAACGAAGAATAGCGGCAAATTTGGTTTTAAATCTAAAGGACAATAAAAATGTTTGAAATTCCTGAGAAACCTGCTACAAAGGATCAACAGTCTTTTAAAAAAATGTATACCCTAAAGGTTGGTCAAATTTCATTAAAAATCAGATTCGTGATTTTGCTTCGCTATTCATTCCAATATCAACACTGATTATGTTCCTGGACTGCCTATGTTCTACCTAGTTCGCGATCAACCAGGGCGGTCAAAATGTTTAAGCAATCAAGACACAAGATAACTAGCCAAGTCTGCTCAACCAATAAACCATAAAAAGATCTAATTTTAATTAACTAGTTTGTTTCAATAAAGTTCAACAAAAGGAAGCTTTCAATCTAAGCAGCCAATACAGACCAAGTCTTCGAAGCCTTTAAGTGAAAAGTATTGCAGATTTGCCCCCAGCAGAACTGGTACTCATTTCTTCAGCTGAGAGTCGACTGGAACAAAGTCAGGTAAAGTGTCTTGTTCAAGGACACAACACAGTGGTTTGACCGGGGCTCGAACTCGCGACCCTAAGATTACGAGTTGAACACGCTAACCGCTCGGCCAACTGGGATCTGGAACCCTCGCCATTTAGTCCTTGAGCAATTTGGTTCACCACATTTTCACTAATGATGCGCGCATATGTATGATGAGTAGCAGATTTGCTACAAGGTAACTAGCGATGGTTTGGTGCCTATGCACGCTCTAAGCCGCTTAACCTATTAGTGGCGTAAACAAAATAATATTAGAGGGGCACTTTGCGGAAATTGTAACAGCTCTCAAATCTGAGATTCCTATTCAAGAGTTGCTGTTGTTAGCCAGAAATGTTTTTTTTTTTTTTGGGGGGGGGTTGGGGCAGGCCTCCCCAACTAGATTATTGGGCCCCCCTGCCCCCCCGTTCCCCCCCCCGTTCCGCCGCCTATGTAACCATACCATACCCCCAGTATATGCACCGGTTCGCTTGGCCGTCTGGTTCAGGAAGGACTCAGCAAACATATTCCTACTATTCATTTTCTTGAAGTACATCTTGAGTAGAAAACCACGTGTAGTAAAATGAAACTAGATATCAAAAGACGGAGAATGCAAGTTCAGCTTTAATAACTAGTGTTTTTATTATTTCGTCTGTACCATCTATCTGTGCACAGGCCAACCCGTATGATCCCACCTAGTGGTTATAACTCGATCGGTAAGTATATTATACGTTTTTACCTCAAAGGATCATAATCTTTGGCACGGCGGAGCACTGTAACAGATGGACCTCTAAACGGTGTTGTCAGGGTGCATTGTAGTTATAATTAATTCACGAAAACCAATTTAAATGTCAAAGCGAATAAGTTGTAAAGTGACCCAATAAATCAGACATGTATGACATTTGAATTTTCTAATCTCTCTAACCCAGTTTGAATTGCAGTTCCCAGTTTTCGAATTGCAGCTGAAAATCTCGAAGATTCACGCTTGGTCAAGCAATACTAACGGGTATCTAACTTGTGGCTGTTTACTGTTCATCGATTCGCATACTTAACTTATATGTAATTAATTTGCTATGTCCTTACGCCACCATAAAATGATCGTCGTGTTTACGTTTTCAATTTGTCACTTAGTTTCTATTTTTCTCTGGGTTGAGCGCCTTCGTTTGTTTCAAACGAAAACATGAATCGAACTAAAGACAGCGCTAGAGCCCGTGCGAGTTGGTGACACTGTGCATTTTATACGAGACTTAAATGCGCCCGGTGCTGCAGTTCGCGCCGAAGATTTCTGTGCTGTTGCTAAAGAGAATTGTGGATGGCTTTATCTTCTTAGTTCTGGTAATGATTTCAGTGACATTCTATTATCAACCCTCACGGCTTTTTCCACGAAGATATCGAATCTGCAAAGAAGTTGAGCAGACGACTGCTCGGAGCTATTGGCAGTTTCTTTCGGATGGTTACGATGACGACGGTTTTTACTTCCCCCAGGAGAACGCTCAGAGAGAAAAGTTTATCACATACGAACCACCTGTAGGAGGATGGAGCAAACAATTGCTGGCTTTCGAAAATGCTGTGGTCATCGCAAAGTTACTAAACCGCACTCTATTAGCGCACTCACTTATCAGCGAAACGGAAGCAAAACGCATGAGAAAAGCAGAACGAGAAAACTTTGGTACAAAGACCTCGTTTGAAATTGACCCAAAATATATTGTTCCCTTGACAGCGGTCGTTGACGTGTCTTACCTAGCAAGAATAGTCAAAGTGAGAGTTATTAGAAGTTCATACGCAAAATTTCTGCAGCAGGCGGAGAACCTCACCTTCCATGAGGTATGCCACGATGATATCGAGGGATTCTGGGTTGATTTTATTCCTTCACCTGACAATTCAAGAGCTTGGAGAGTTCTTGAAGCACAACAATATCGCAGAGTTCAATTCCCGCTTGCTCAATTTGACAACGCATGTGGCCAGGAGCTGGAAATAACAGGTCTCCAAGAAAATTCTACACCGATATTGCGCGCAATTTTGACGGAGCTTTCACCGATACAGGCTGATATTATCTCTTTTAAAGGGAGTTCCCTTGCGACTTACGAAATACGATTTTTTTCTAAAACGAGGGTTGCTAAAGCTCAGTCGTGGCTACTACGTTATGTTCGTTTCTCTTCATACATGCAACAGCGTGTGGAGAGATTAATACGCAATATCAAGAGACCTTACAACGCTATGGTTATTTCAAATGTGTCCGACTCAATTGCTTTAGAAAACATTTTGAATTTCAGGCTGAAAGAAATGAAAAAAAGACAGTTTCAACTAGTGACCAACCGACTATATGTCGTCACAGATTTGGAAGACTTTAGTCCTTTAAGACCGTTAGAGCTCAGTGGTTATGAAGTATACTCGGCCAGTAATTTGATACCGTCCGGTATTAACCCTTATATACGACACGATGTTGTAAAGCTTCTGGGAAGCCTCATATGTAAGTATGCACGATTGTTTGCAGGGCCGCTGGATTCGCACCTAATACAGCGGGCGCGGATTCATGAAGCCAAACAAAAGGACGAACTTCTAACTGAGCGAATTAGTGTTCGATGGGCGATGCACACCATGAAAAGAAAATTTAGGATTTTAAGAAATAAAAACAACGAGAGGGATGAAAGAAAGAGCTCTACAAGTATGGCTCCCAATCTACGGGCAATGATTTGTGGGATGTGTAAACAAATGCGGACAAACAAACAAGCTTGTTTAAAGTTCAGTAAGCAATGTAATAAGAGCTAATGGCTGGCGCTGGTCCACCAACCTCGATGTCAACCTATCTTTCTGCAAGCTTAATCATTTCCTAGGTCAATTACTGAATGGGCCCGTTTTGCCCGGCGCTTATCTCCGGTTTGAGCAGATGAGAGTCTTTGACTCCCCTAGGACAGGGCAGAAATTGCAGTTTAGTCCCCCGGCTAAGGCTGGTACTTGTTTATACAGAGTTGACATGAACAAGTCAGGTGTTTAAGTGTATTGCTAAAGGACACGACACAGTGGTCTGTGTTTTATAAGATTGTGTTTTCTAGTTTTAAACTCGATTGGCTAGCGTGCGTGACGGCGTAACGGAGCGGCTGTGACCTGGAGCTAGGCTAAGGTTAAATCCTTTCTTGAGCCTAAGTGGTTCATAGGGCCGGCGCTTATCTTCGGCTTCTGTAGTGTTAAGCGGATGAGAGTCTTTGAATCCCCCTGGACAGGACGCTAATCCATAGCAAAACTGGTACTCATTTGTACAGCTGAGTCGACTGGAACAAAGTAAGTTAAAGTCTCTCAACACAGTGGTCTGACCGGGGCTTGAACTCGCGACCCTAGGATTACGAGTCAAACACGCTAACCACGGTGTACTGTTGGCAAAGTTAATGTTACTACAAACTTTGTTGTATTAGCCGTCGACATCAGGGTCGCCATGAAACAACAGTTTTCGAATGAATAGTTTGTTTTATTATATGGCCAGACACAGATCGACGGGTGGAGGATTCGCAATCGCTCACGGAAAATCAATTTTTCCACTTTTTTACCATTCTAAATATTATATTGTGTTTTCACCTTTCTTGGATTTTCTAATTTAATTCCGAAAAAACGTATAATAAATAACTTTTTTGGGAATCTGAGTCCTTAGTTTATGATATGAACCGTTCGTGAGGTCCTCGGTCTGAGGTTTTCGAACGAGTGAAGATCTCGTAATCGGTCTATAAGAGTATCGTGCATGCTTTTTGTTGAAACAACTAATCACTTTTTCTCCTGGAGGCTGTCGTCAAGGCTTGAGGCTAGGTATCATTTTGGGTGTTTATGTTAGTGGGGAGGGGCCTTTCAAAAAGCTGCAATCAAACTCATATTACACCTGCAAGCTTCTTTTGACCCACAGACCCCATCGCAAACATAAT
>JAOBAT010052972.1:0-17347 GCA_026413305.1 Hydrozoanthus tunicans
GCGCACCATTTTATGATAATGACCTCTGCGCACCATTTTATGATAATGAGCTGTGCCCCCCATTTGCCCCCCTTTTTGCCCCCCTTTTTTCCGGCTAATTCCATACATACTATACTACTGACCAAACAGAAGTTTCCGATAAACATACGTTAATGCTTTATCTTTTAATTTAAGTTATCTTTCAAACCCCTTAAAATGTACCGTAAACACATTGCAATGACCACAGTACTATTTAGACCATGTCTGTTCGCTTTCTCACGTAGCCTTCGGGATTAAACTCTCGAAATGTCCCATTGAACTTGGTATTTCAGTAACTAATGTAAAACAAAATAATAACATTATAAAGCAGCCTTGCTGAACTAGCAAGTTTTTCCTTACTCACTCGCATTTCCGTCGGCCCGCCTTAGGGTGTAGAATATAACTCTGCTGTCAGAGCAGTAGGTAAGTAGCAGGTTCCTGAAGACATTCACGAGGAAGGCTGGTGCAGGTAACTTGACTGAGTGCGCAAATGCATTGTCAAGGTTGCAAGATCGAGGATAAAAGCAAATCTGAAGTAAATACGACAAAAGATAAATGAGTCTCATAAACATATCAAACATCTTCAAAGTATTTTTGGTCCCCGTTTCTTAGTTGATAATTGTAAAACATGGCGCAGCATTTGCAGTTCTTGTCATAAGCATGTGTCTCAACTCCTTAAAGTTCCTATCAAGCTTAATTTTTTACTTTTTGGAATAAGACTGTTGTCATCTGGGAACTCAAATTCGAATAACCAAAGAAAATTCTACGTCTAAGTATGCTTTTCAATCAAAAAAAGATTGGAATGTACATTTTGACCGAGCAGGCCGGGGATTGGTAACCTGTGACGTAGCAGCAGTGAGTTATTGTTCATTTCTGTAAAAAAATATCCCCGAATGTTTATTTCAAACAATTTAAAGGGAATAATTGATTGATTAAATTTATAACAGTGTGACTGTTGTTGCCAGAAATAAATTTTTTGAAAAAAAAGATTGTCTCTGCTTTATGCCTCGTGCTACGTCATATGCCTCCTGCTACGTCATTATTGCACGCTTCAAGTCTTAAAAATGTAACAGAAACAGCGAAAAGGGATTTTATTTTCGGAAATTACTGAGCTTTACTGGGACTTTAAGTCTTCTGTTCTTTGTGGTTTTTAGTCTTCGTTGTGGGAAATTGTGGGAGCGTTATTTAGTATCATTTTAACATTCGCAATATTCTTGCTACTAGATCTTTTTTCTAGTTTTTATCTTCAGGTGGTCTACCTTGTAGGGGGCTATGGCCTGTTGTAGTCTGCCTCACTGTATAAGTTTTGAGTTATTTAAAAGCAAAACAAATAAATAAAAAAGATGATTCTTAAACTCATTTGGCAAATGCTCTGGTCTGTCCAACGAACAATATGGTCTCTGGTTGGGAGATCTCACTTATACAGCTGAGACTGAAAGAAAA
Source organism: Hydrozoanthus tunicans (assembly GCA_026413305.1). Taxonomy (NCBI): domain Eukaryota; kingdom Metazoa; phylum Cnidaria; class Anthozoa; order Zoantharia; family Hydrozoanthidae; genus Hydrozoanthus; species Hydrozoanthus tunicans. Next base: position 1,462 of record JAOBAT010052972.1, read on the forward strand.
ACGACAATGATATTCACCCCGCTGTGTTAACGTTTTCTCTAGAACCAAGGTTGTAACTGTTGTGCTTGTTGGGTCTTGCTGGTGATGAAAAATCAGCAGTGTTGCGCATGCGTGCTCAGGCTCAAATTATTGTTAAGGTTCAGTACAGGATTCAGTTACTTCTCACCCGTGAGGCCTTAATGCCGTTTTAGTGGCTGTCTTTATACCACTAGCACGTAAGTGCAATACCGCTGATTATTGTATACTGATAATGTCGTTATCTCCCATGTATACTGATAATGTCGTTATCTCCCATAAAGAGAAAAGAAAATCTCAACTAACTCTGGGATATACAGACAAAGAACAGCCTGATTTCGTATTTACCTATAGAACATGCAAGAGCACAAAACCAATGATGGATTGTTGCTCCGTTTGCTAGTTTTTCAAAAAACTATTGTCATGCCAGCCCTGACCAACTTACCTGATCAGATGACGAGTTGAAGTTGTAACACGGAAAGATTAAAAAGTCCTTCCACCAAGCCAGACCACCTCTGCACGAAATACTTTGCTCCTGGGAATAAAGATAATAAATTCCCTTTAAGCCAACTGTGTTGATCACTTACACCACATGCTTCACGAAAGCGTTACTACCGTCAACCCTAAACATGCAAGACTAGAAAGTTTAACTATAATACATTTTTATTCAAAAGACACGGGAAAACAGACAAGACTCAAGGTCCCCTTTAAGGCATACCATCCGGGACCTATGGTTTGACGTCCTAATACAAGAAGATGCGATGTTCATTTTGGAGAAGTTTGAGCCAAGGTAGCACCTCTTTCTCATTTGTTTCAACACCCCAAGTGAAGATCTTGCACCGAGAGTCGAACCCAGGCCTTCCGCACGGAAGCCCGATACCTAACCAGGCGATTTCAGTCGTTTAACGTTAACGTTTAACACTTCTTTTATACGTGTACAGACCAACAGCTTACACAAGATTACAGAAATTGAATTTGCAGTAGTGGAGGAACATTAGCAGTCCCATTTCTTCGATAGCTTTGGAATGAAAAAGTTTCTAACAATCAAAGGGAGAGGAGGTGATCTTAAAATGAGCCGGCTAATCTGACTTCGAAATTATGGACACGATTCATGGACTGTAGATAGTTAGTTACTTCATGGATGCGCTTGGTTCCTTGTGCAGAAGAACCTAGCGAGCGTTTGTTTGATCCAAGTTATCTATCATACGAGTAACCTCTAGTCCTAAGTTGATGTTGCTGACATCAAAGAACATCGGGCTCACCTGTGACACATTGCCGAACAGTTTCCACTTTCTTGAGGCGAGAGAGTAGTGGGCCAGCCCAGTTTTTCCTGCCACGGCAATAAAACTACCACTTGCGTCAATGGCAGCATACTGTAGGGAAATTTTTAAATGAAACGGCGACGAATTAATACCTAGAAAAGATAAATTTTACCTTGGTAGTGAAAACTGTCAAAAACATGCACGTTTTTCAAGTTTTGGCTATTTTGAACTAAACGTAAAGCACAAAGATTTTTGGTCAAAAGCCACTAAGACAATAACACTATCATTTACTGTCAAACAATTCCTTATCTTTTGCGTCAAATCTAAGCAAGGAAAACCGGTACCAATTATATATTGAGAAAATAAGGTTTAGATGCTTTATTCGAAGATTCAAACTTTTATATACTTGCTACTTGCAACAAATTTATTTGTTAGTGCCACATACACAAGCCTCGTATGTAAGTGGTCTTCGAGGTTATCATCGAACTCAAATATATTTTTCATAAAACCAGGCTGAACAAAACACAATAACTACAGTTGGTCTCCAATCTCCTGTACAGTAAATTGCACTTCTCACTAATTTTACCCTTTCAGGCCCAGCCACATTATTTTGTAATGAAAAAATGAGAAGTGATCTAATAAGAGAAATTAGGTGAAAAACAAAATTCTCCCAAGCTGATTACAAATTAAGTATGAATCCTGCTTGGATGAAACTTACAAACACGACTTTTTGCTGCGTTCGGTGCTAAAAAGGTTAACAGTCAGGTTGACGCGTTTCGTGCAGATGACGCCCAAGAAACACGATAAGGAATCCACCTGGATCATACTAAATCGCTTGACAAGAATGCTAACACCAAAAATATAAAAACATTTTGAGAAGCTTTTCACTTGGAACAAACCAAAATTTTACAATATCGCAAGTTTTTGTTTTAAGATTTGACTTTTGCTTTAGCATTTTTTTCATCCTACTAGTGATTTTTAAATCTATGAATCCTCTACAAATACGGGTAACTTATGTATTTACTGTACAAAGTCATATACTTCCTCTTCGTTTTGTTGTTACTGAAGACCTTTCATGTTTCGTATGACGTATGGCCAGAAAGAATCCTGCAATCTGATTGGCGGCTGGAAGGGCAGAACTGTCTTGTAACGACCGCGGGCATAATTCGCTCGAAAAACGATATAACAAATAAATTATGCTTCATTCGCTCGATCTTTACTGGAAAAACTCAGACCTCGGACTTGTGGTATGAATCTCGCTACGCTCGGTTCGCGCGTCAATCCCTTGGTCTGAGATTTCCCGGTAAAGAACTCGCAATCGATTAATAATCGTTATGTAATAAAAAAGCTAGGGTAACTATTTCAACTGCTGAGAAGGTGACAAAATGTTATTACATTCACAATTTATTCGTTGAGCCTGCAGTGTACTTACCCTTACTGGCCAGTTACTTTCCAGGTAGTTATGAGGAATCTGCAAAGCAAAAAATTATATCATTTCTTAAACGAACAACATTGTTTTCATTTTCCTCTGTACCAAAATCTCTGTCTTTGTGTTGTCTTCAGTATTTCTTCTTCTGTGGTTTTTCTGTACAATCTTTCGGCAGTCCTGCCCTCTTCAGTTGAATTAATTTAGTTCAGTAGATGTTCGTAAATGTCTGTCAGTTTGTTCGGCTCCCACATGTGGGAGTTGTATTTGTCCCTTGAGCCCTACGTTGTCTGGACTTTTCTAACATCAATTCTTATAAGAACAACAGTCGTAGAAACCGGTCGATCCACAACCAACTAACGGATACGACCGTGGATACACTACAAGAACAAGCTATTTGTAAGCAAGCACAACGTTCACTAGGTGAAGTAGCAGAAATCCATTCAATCTTCGTTCCAAATAAGGACGTTGACAACCTTCGTTAACTACCGATAATGCGTCTGTTTTCCAGCTAGAATTATTGTCTTACAGTTGGTGGTCATTAGTCTTTGAAAATGTCTTTTAGAACTCAAAGTGTCCTCTATTAGTTCCATTATATTTCTGTAATTGATTACATGACACATGAAACTATCACAGGCTTTTGTAACACTAAGGATGCTGAAGACGCTGGGACGGAGCCATGCTATTCTACTAGAAGGAAACAGGCGATAGTGAGAAGATCATGTTGTCATGATATGCGAGACACACAACACCTTAAAAAAGGGGGTTCGCTGGGTCTTCAAAAGGATTTCTTCTTGTTGCAAATAATTGAACAATAACAAGCTCTCATACACTTTGACGAAAGGTTTGTACCTGTATTATCTGCCACTGTTTATTACTGATAAGGGTACTGTATCCAACTGGAGAACCTCCTAAGGTATTGAGATCAACCCCCTCGATGATTCCAGAGTAGTTCTTGAGTGTTTGGCTAGTTTCTGACACCATGTCACCAGTATTAAGGTACAAAGTCTCGTCACCTTGCAGGAACAAGTGCTCGTGGTTGCTCTGGAACGGAACACAAAATACACAAAAGGATCATCGTTGTTGTTATCATAAACACAATCATCGTAAGTACCAACTAATACATTTTTAAAACTGGAGTTAACTCTTAACCCTCTCAGCTCAAAGATGACAGTTGTCAACTTCGTAAATTCTCTACATTCTCTAATTTGAGCTCGTCACCACTGCATAGCCAAGGCGCTGAGAAAGAACACGAGGTCCCCCTATCCAGCAGCCATAACTCCAAAGGCGGACCTAAAATTGTGAGTTTCTTTAAACTTCAGTCACCACATAGCAAATGTTGGACCCTGTTGCTGCAATTTTAGAACAACCTAGTTATCAAACTCTTTCACACACAGTCCAGAGAAAACAATTCATGCCCTGTTTTACGTCACCAACAGATAACTTGGGTCAAAAATCTTCATCATTTAAATATGTCTCTGGCTCTTTGCAAAAAGATACTGTGATTGTTGGCCGAATTTTGTACGAAGCAACTCGGGTGCTATCAAAAATGATAAATACTATCATCACCATCACTATTGGCATCAATATTGTTATTAAAAATACTGTTTCATCATGATTGTTATCAATCTTGAAATTCGAGTTAACCCTTTCAACAAATTCTTCCAACTAGGACCCATGTTTTATTATAGAACAAGCTAGGGAGAACTATGTTTTTCATCGTGAAAAGTCTGCTATGTTTGATCATTTATCTTTGCCTCACTAACAGTTTTCCTATTTTGTATGTGTTAAATATGGCAAAGTTGTTGAGAAACTCACATGCGGAACGGGTTAAGGAATTTCACTTTTATTATCGTTGTCAAAAATTTTATACAATAAAAGAAAAAATTTTTAAACATCGCATCACCTAGCAGGGCAATCAAACAGGCAACATAAGAATTTTTGAACAATTTCGTAACATTTCTACAAGGTATTATAGTAAGAAACGTTTGAAACCTTACCATACAGGGGTTCACCGTCAAAGAACTCTTTACAAACTGCAGTTGAGTGATATCCTCTGCAATCACATCCAATGAGACAGATAAGTTTAAGAAAAATTCACTGATTTCAGACTTTGTAAAAAAGTTAGTACGGTAGCTTAAAGTATACAGCAAATGCCTGTATGTGTCACCTCAGTTGGTTCTAGATGTATGTATATGTTGGTAGTTTTCATAAAAGGTAAACTTTTAATAGCAACTTGCCCTTAAACAGAAATAAACAAACATTTTCTATTTTAGAAAGAGTTGACATTTGACACATAAAACATACATGGCCAACAACGAGCTAATTTTATCTTAATAACACCTTTTTAATCTTCTATATACCTAAAATTTTTAGAACTAAGCTCGTCGTGCCGTAAACACAGAGCAACTTAATGTATCGAATCCAGTTACAGAAGTTTAATTATGGAAGAAAAACAAGAAAATGTGTAACGAAACCTAATCAAACCTTTGATGTTTGTCTCTGATTGAAGCGCAAAACTCGCGCCAAAACCCAGCACACATGAATCGAGGCTATGACTTGTACAGTTTTGTTTTCGTTCTGGCAGATAGTGGTTAGAAACAATTGGTGTACTACTGCTCCCTATATGAATCACTGCATTATGAAAGAGATATCTAAAAGAAAAAATGTTGAGTCTTTGCACATTTTTAGCGTAATGATAAACGTACCAGTTGTTCCGTTTTCCTCTTCAGTCGATATCATGGCCAGGTTGTATCCCTCAGGGCCCCATCCCTATTTTGGAATTAAACATTAACAATAATGGCAAAACCTTGCTAAAAGGTTCTTGCTATAGTAGCTTTTTAGTAACTCCTAACAGATTTTTAAAATTCGATTGTGAAGTGACCTTCGTGGAAAATGGCGGAATTTATGCGACTACGAAAAAGGAAGCAAAAAAAGATCCAGATTTCAACGGGAATCGAGTCAATGATCCCCTGCAATACCAAAACAACAACTGAGCTTTGATGTCACACACGTTAGAAACAGACCTAATGAATTGACTAGAAGTAAGAAGTACTTCAATTGAAGGTGGAATAAAATAATCTTACTAAAAAAGAGCTCTCAAAAAAGTTGAACGCGAGCCTAGATTACAGAGCCTTTATCTTCCAGGGCCCGGTTCCTCAAAACCCGATTAGTGCTAACCCAGGGTTAATTACCATGACAACCAATAGGTTTTGTTAAGAGTTAATCCTGGGTTAAGTTAATCGGGGTTTTGAGAAACCTGTAACAGGACATCATGTAAATTGCATCCTATGAGATGACACTATGTAAACAGCATCCAAACGGATGAAATCATGCAAACAGCATCCTATGAGATGACATGCAAACTGTACCTATGACACCAACAAACAGCCAGGGCTCGTACACCTTCAGAACTGAAAAAATCCAGGGTTTTACAGGGTTATATCTTTATTTTTTCCAGGGCTTTTCCAGGACTTTTTAAGCCCAGAATTAAAATATGAACGTTCAAAATCACCTGTTTAAACAACGTTTTAGTAATTAATGTCATCAAAATTTGTATTTATTGGACTTAGTGTAACAACGACATGCGAAAATTAAGTTTTAGTTGTTACTTGAAACGAAAAACAATGCATCATTCGGGAAATTTATTTTTTTCAAGAAGATTTTATGAAATTTTCCAGGGCTTAATGAAAAATTTCCAGGCTTTTCCAGGGGTTTCCAGGGATAAAAATTTTCCAGAGTTTTCCAGGATTTCCAGGGCCCGTACGAACCCTGAACAGCATACTATGAGATCACATGAAAGCATCCAATAAGAAGACACCTAAATTCAGAAATCAATGAAATGATATCGTGTAAACAGCATCCTATGACGTGAGACTTATGAACAGTAATCTACGAGACGACACCATGTAAAAAGTAATCTGTGAGAGGACACCATGTAAACTGAAACAGAAACCTGTGAGAAAGAAACACGTGAAAAAGTAACCTATTATATGTTAGAGAACATTATGTAAACAACAACCTGAGAGAGATAACATCATGTAAAGAGGAAGCCTGAGAGAAAAACCCAGGTAAACAGCAACCTATGGAGATGATAGTCATACTATTGTTATAATAGATATGTATTTTCTTCTTTGGATACCTTATTTTCCAACGTCTTTTCGTTCTTCAGCTCTGGTTTCGGAACACTTTTTCTTACAAAATGATTTCTTTCGTCTGAATTTTGGTTATGTCGTGCAACATGTCTTTTTTACGTGTATGTAGTATTTTACTTTTGGTAAAGAGCTTAAGTTGCACTAACTTCTTAAGATTTTAATTATTACTGGAATAAGAGATTAGTGAAGGTGTTCACGTCATCGACGTTTATGTTCCGTACCAAAAGTAACATCTCCCTTTTTAAATGTACGAATGAAATACTGCTAAATCTGTAAGCGTAACGCTTGTGAGATCTTGCTGGTGCTGCAAACATCTGTAGTGTTGCATACACGTACTAATGATATAGAGACAGCCATGTATCCTTTAGCAGGCTCTCAATCTTGAAAAAGGACCACTGCAGAACTTTCTGTTCCACGTCTACATACAATGTGTACTAGTAATAATTACTGAAAAGATCAACTTGGTTACAAAAACTGTTCTCGACCCTGAAATCATCAACCTTAATATTTACGAAAATCATTAAATAAAAATAAAAAGTTACTCTAACACTGTAAGATACCGAATTCGTAGAAAACAACATGAAGTGAAACTGGTTGCAGGCAGTAACCAAGTTCTTCAATGGCCTACACTTACCATCGATTTCACGTGAAGAGGGTTGTGAAGGAATGATTCCTGGGATGTTCTAAAATAAAAGAAATGATTTAATTTTAAAACTTAAAACAGTTGACGTACTGCGCAAAACTCACACGTAAAGGGAAAAGGTTCAACAAAAGCAACTCGCAAAAGTAAAGCAACGGATAAATAAGAAGCCCTTTCCAAGCATTGTCGGCGGCGCAGTGGCTGAGCTACTACAGTGTTCGACTCGTATTCCTAGGGTCGTGAGTTCCAGCTTGAGCCCCGGTCAGACCACTGTGTTGTGGCCTTGAACAAGACACTTTACCCGACTTCTACCAGTCGACTCAGCTGTATAAGCGAGTACCAATTCTGCTGAGGGCTAACCTGCAATGGATTAGTGTCCTGCCCAGGGGAAGTTAAACACTCTCATACTCTTATTACTATGGAAACATTCACGCCTTGTTTAGTTTTTTTAGTCTCTTTCGTTTCGTGTTATCAAAAGCATAGATTAAAAAGAAGTTAAGGCAGGCATTTGAGGCAATGAAAGCAAAGTGGGATCTTACATTCCTTGCTTGTACATTACAAAGATATAAAACAGCGTCATTTCTTATAATGAAGAAACGACGAAGTGAAAAAACGTACAAAATAACTTAAATAACAATATTTGATAAAACGCACTTGTATCTGAACTTTAATTTCGTTTGTTTGCATAGAACTCAGAAGTAACAATTCGGATGACAAACAAAATAAATCAAAGTTAAAACGTCTTTTTTAGAATGTTTACGAAACACAAAATATACCTACCTATAGAACCTAGAGGTATCAGGATGTGGTTTTCATGGAAACGGAATGCAACCTAATCTCACATTGAGACAAAAATTTTAATTATGATTGTGTGTGATTTGGTGAAGATTGGTGAAATATTCCCGTGGTTATCGGCAATTGAAATCAGTGCCGCCACTTTCTTCCCCCTCCTCCCCCTCCCCCCGCGTAAGACAGGGTTAGGAATGTTTACCTACCCGTAATCTCCACCCAAAGTACACAGCAGTAAGGAACCAAACACGCTCCACACAGCCAGACCACCATGTGAGGCCCAGGACCACGCAACTGCGATTGCACACCCATCTGGTGTCCAGGCAAGGCACTGGACACTACCTGTCTTTTGAATTGCATCTGTAACAGTTCTTGAGTTATGGATTTATACGAACAATAGGGAAGAACATTACAAAGTTTACACTAGTTTACAGTACATATAATACACGGAAACTTGCACCTCCAATAATTTATACTCTTTTTGTGTTCAAGATACCGCTGATCATTAAAAATAGACTGTCAGCGCAGCTGGCTAAAGCAGTGATTCAAAAGTGCTGTATGATTAAAGTAAACAAATTGTTAGGTTTAACCTTTTAGCTGAGTTATAAACATTCAACTTCTCTTTACATAACACACACAGGTTAAAACGTTTGGTAAGGAGAATAAGAGAATTGATCAAACAAAGCAAACTGCCACTAAATGTATAGCGATAACTTCCGAAAGGGTTACTCTGATAATCTTTTCTTCTGACGCTCCGTCCATCAAAAAATAAAAGCATCTATGTCATACTGTTTAAAGAGGATACCGGGATAGTCCTTGCTTGACAAAACAAGCTTGTGTGACATCTGAAGAGATCCTGTAATATCATCAAACCCATACACCAGACACTCGCCACTATAACAGAAATGATGAAAAACCTCTTCAGTACAGCTGTAATTTCATTTTTACTATGATATAGCAAGTAATTGCATGTTTAATGTGTAACTTATTATCAACCGAAGTGTTAAGTCACACATGGCGAATAACTAAGTGTATGAACCATATTAAATAAAGTGTATTTACAAAAGAAAACGATAATAATAATATAAAAGTTTGGGAGCATTATGCCAGCTCAATGCTCTTACAATGGAGTTTAAAAAATTAAAAAAGGTTGATATATATATCTTGTAAAAATCTTTAAAAGCGACCTAAGAAAGTAGGCCTACCACCGGTAATTGAAAGCTTTTCGGAAGAGAAAAGTTTTAAGATTAGATTTAAATGATGAAAGAGAGTTACAATTTATTAGATGGTAGGGCAAAGAGTTCCATAGTTTAGCCGCAAAGACAGAGATAGTTCTAACCCCAAAGGTTACAGATTTAGACACTAGAGAAGATAACAGGATGTGACTTGCGGATCGGAGTGAGCGGACTGATTTGTATTGTTGAAGTAGCTTGGAGATGTAGTGAGGTTCAATGCAGTTAAGGATTTGTAATCGATTCTGGAAGAGATCGGGAGCCAGTGAAGTTGACAATTAAAGGACAGGACGTTTGTTCGGATTTTTTGGTTTTAGTGACCCTAGTAGAAGTGTTCTGTACATGTTGAAGTTTGGTTATCTGTGATTCAGGTAGGCCATAGAGAATGTTGTTACATGAATCAAGGCAAGAGGCAACAAATGAATGAACTGATTCTTTGTAGTCAGCTTGGTTTCAACTATTTCTGGATTCGGTCTTTGTTGTGCATTGCTAAAGAACTTCCCTTACAGATATTATTGTTAAGGGAGTTTAATGTTAGATGGTTGTGAAGGCTAATTTCAAGATTACATGCAGCAAGAACTGGTGCTATTAAGGATTTATTGATGGAAATTCAGTAGGTATTAGCTCGCAGTGCTTGAAACGAGAATTCAGTCTTATTTGAATTGCAGGAGTTTGTTCCTGGTACACTCGAGATAAGTACATCATTGATGCAAAGTTCCAATTTGGTTAGACTTGTGGTTCTGTTAGTTGTTCGGTTTAATGCGTATAATCTGCCAACATCATGCTGTTGGTGCCATGAGCTCTTATCACGTCTTCCAATGGAGCAAAATAGAACAAAATAGTAGTGGCCCAAGGACAAAACCTTGTGATACGCCATATTAAAAGAGCTTAACAGGTGAGACCTCTTCCATCACCATTGATCAATTGTTCCATTACTCAAACCATGGTAACACCATTCCTCCGAAGCCATGGCAATGCTGGAGTCTTTCCAGTAGAAGGGTGTGGTCAATCGTACCACACGTACACGCAGCAAAGCTGTTTCCGTACTGTAACACATTCAGTACACTGATTGGAATTTAGCGAACAGATCATTTCTGTAGACAGTTGGTTGTCTGAGTGGAGACAACGCGCTTCAGTGACTTGGACATGAAGGAAGTGTTTGTAGTTGGTCAGTAGTTGGGAAACTCTTCTTTGTCAGTCTTGGTCTTCTTTAACGTAAGGAACGTTATGTCTTCTTTAGGGTTGAAGGAGCCACTCCCTCTGCTAGCGAGGACTTGATTATTCTAGTGATCACAGGAACGAGGAGGTCTAGATCTTGCTTTAAGTTTCGAGTAGGGACTGGATTAAGCTGGCATGATTTTGCAAGAGACTTCACAAGTAGCTCGAGTTCAGATAGGGAATCTTAGTAAGGTATGGTTGGACTTTGACTTTGACCTTAAATAAGCTGTCAATTTGTCGGAATAACTGCTGATTGTTTGAGTTGGAGATCTTAGTTCTGTAGTACTCTTCTTTTGCCGTGATAAGTGAAGCTGTGGCGGGTCTTTTTTTTTCTCTTAAGTCTGCGTTTCTCTTTTTTCATATTTCACAAGCTCTCATTATACAATGGTGCATTTGAACAAAGTCTAAATTTGCAGATCATGTGACTAGGCATGCTTGTCCAAGAGCCTGTGGAGGGTACAGTTGAATTGATCAGTGATTGATCCAGTGAACTTTGATGTACACTTAGACAAAAATGAATGCAGATCATAATATGTTTAAGATCTCGATATTTGATAAGTTCCTTGGTGAACATGGGTCTATAGGGACGAAGTAGTCCGATGGTAGATAGTGGCATGTTTCAACATATGAGATTGTCTTCTTTTCAGTCTTTAACCAGGTCAAAGGTGTTGGTCAAGAGTTAGGTTGTTGTTTATAAGCCAGCGTCTTAGAAAATTGCTTTTAGTTTGAATGTTCATGATATCATCATTAATTATTCTCACTGGTACATTGTTGAACTGATCTATTTTTAGGATGTGTTTTAATACAAATTGACTGACAGCTCCAGTGAAAGAATACATCAAACTTGTACTATATTGGTGTTATTTGGTTTGGTTCCTGCATTGTTTATGGTGATTGTTGGTGGAGCCTCTGGGAGTTAAATAACATGCGACTTCCTTGTGTTGACTTTGTGCTAAGATTTTGAACTTTGGCGCCAAATCAATTTCTTCCAACGATGGTGTTTATATTATTTCAAAAGTTTTCTCCTTTCGTTCTTTTTCCAGCCTTTTTTCCTCAAGTACACATTCTGATGCTAGTCGAGAGAGCTCCTCCAGCACTGGGATAGTGTAGATGATTAAAAATGTTGTAATAGAAGTCAGATATGATAGTGGATAACAATTGTTTTTGAAGCAATGGTTCATCGAGTTGTAGCTAGCTGATGGGTCTGTGTTGTAACACTGTCTGGCTTGTAGGAACTCCTGTGTAATAGCAATGGCTATTCTTAGTCATTGGCCCAGGATTGCTTTTGACATCCTTGCAGATTTTAATTTCCATGGAGCTTGGAATATAGATGCAATTGTGTCTCCGCTCCGTGAAACACCAATCAGAATAGTTGGACTTCATGCAGATTTTGAAGAATAACATTTTGTTAAACTATAAAACTGATTCAAGTTGATGCGAATCCATATCATGTATGCATAGGAAAGCACAGCAAACTTCAATTGCCCTCAGATTGAAACAACTAAGATAAATATAACATAAAATATAAGATTAATTGATAACAAAGCAGCCATGTTTGGCACTTATTCACATTCATCTTTAAAATAAAATAATTGCAAGAGAAGAAACCAACCTTCAGGCTGTTTTAGTGGCCCAGGGACAGAATGACTTACAAAATAATGTAGTAGTAATAGCAACAACAATACTAGTAATAGTGTTGAATAAGAACTCACTTCGTGCAACCATACGCAATCAGTCTGTATCTGTGGTTAACTGCAACACAAGTTGCTGAATTCAGGTCTTGGGCCCAAAGTCCAATAATATCCTGTTAAACAGAAGAAAAAGATCAGAGAAAAGAAAGAAACAATCATGGAAGAAAAAAACATAGAATCCATCCTTCTCCTAATAACTCTTATCTTCCAACAAATAGTCTGCAATAGTTGGTTAGAATCCCTCAGGAATCTCGGTTTTCCTCTAATAGTATGAGAATTAAAATGCTATACAAATTATTCAACTTCACAAGAAAACCTCTTTAGACTATTTCCATTTCTCCAACTGGAAGCTTAAATTACAGTGTAATCACTTTCTGAGAACCTTCAACTTGTAACCATACATTCATACAATAAAAATTATATGTACAACACACACATATACATACATCCAGACAGACATAGTGATGCATACCTACATATATCTACAACCTAAATATATGTGAATATATTATTATGTACACATATGCATGCATAAATAAAAATACAGACATACATGCATACATGTATACATATGTGAACATATTTTCTAGCTAGTTTTTTAACATTTTTTAATGTTTTTTAATAAAACTTTTTTAACAACAGTCATAGATTGCTCCTTCCAGAAACTCACTTAACCCAAAATGTATTCGTAACTGGTTAAGGACTGGGTATCTCTTTGGCTGGACAAGTCATTGGTTGACAGTGGGCCTTACAACACGCAAGTCTATATATAATTTTATATGTGAATATATATGTGTACAATGTACATGTACGTAACGACTTAAGTACCACTCCATAAAAATGGCATTGAATACTTACAGAAGAGTCAAAGCTGGCTGTCGAAGCTGACAGAAAGCCTCCCCTACCATCAGCTAGAACCACGGCAAATCCCCCTAGAAGGGGGCTATATTGCATAGCCCTGAAGCAAACCCCTTCGTGATCAAGAGGGACAGCTGCAATGGTTAAATAAGCAACTCATTAATACCTAAAACCATTTGCAAGAAGGGAGATAACCAAACTGATCAAACTTACAACAACGAGTTTTCCAAAACAGGATATATCTGCATTAAAGTACTTCACTCTTTAATCTAGTTAGCCATAAGCACAAGACAATGATGAATTGATAAAGTCCCCCCACTATGATGCATACCTCCCTCTTGAATCAACTTAGCCTTAAACACTGTCAACAAAAGAGTTGATAACTTCTTTCACTAAGTTCTTTCATACAACTCTTCCAACAGAAGCTGGTACAATATATATGTACTCTGAATTCATACAACTAAACCAACAGAAACTAGTACTTTAAAACTATGAAGAATGTCCTAAATTCATATTCTTTAGAACTATCATTCTGATCTGATAAAAATTTGGACATGGCTTTTGGCAGTAGAATAGTGAGCATCTTGGAATCGTTAAAGTGCCTAAAACATAACTCATATCATTTTTTTTTATTATTTAGCTTCACTACTCTTAGGTAGTTGGAGAACCCAACAGGTTTTACAACCCAATTACTGGACTCCGAGGGCCTACAGTTTAACGTCCTTATCCGAGAAGACACGAAGGTCTAACCATTTGCAGATGTTGGAGCAAAGGCAGCACCTTCTCCTCAGTTGTTTTAAGACCCTGAGTGAAGGTCTGGCACCGGGAATCAAACCCGGGCCTCCCACACAAAAGACTGGCACCTTACCAACTAGCTAGGCTAACCAGGCAGCATACAACTTAAAGTGTTTCTGCAAAAAAAAAATTTGAAATTTGGTCAAATTGTTGTCTTCTACAGTGGCTCGAACTAGTTAGCAAAATTTTCTGATTTCTTGGTTTGCGACTGCGTTTTAAGGGGACTGGGTCATGAAGTCATTCCAGGACATCTCTGTATCAAAACACAGCAAGATGGACACAAATGAATCAGAGATTTTGATTCAGAAATATGTTCAAATTCCTCATACAGTTCTCATTTTTTTGTACCTTTGTGCTTAGAAAGATCTCATTTGCTCAATATTTTAAGTCAGGAATGACGCCCAACCCAGTCCCCTGAAAATGCAGTCTAGAACCAACAAATCGGAAAAGTTTGCTAGTTCGAACTACTGTAGAAAACAACAATTTGACCAAATTTCTAAATTCCTTTTTGCAGAAGCACTTTAAATTATTGTATGTGAAATGATTTGATCCCAAAAAAGTGTTAGCGCTATATGCACTTTAAAGAAATCACTAGACAACATAAAAGGCAACTACATATTACCTCTTCCATTCTCTAAATCATTAGTAAAAGAAATGCCATGTACAGGTGCTGGTTCAATTTCCAGCTGCCCATCCCAGGACACTCTGTGCAGTAGACCTCCACCACTGCAAATAAACAGTTCCTCACGTCTGGCAGCAACACTAAGGAATCACAGAAGACTAGTTAAATTGTTGTTACTGCAACTGTATCAGTTCTGTATTTTACAGTGGGACAGAAAATATGGGCTACTGGGTGACTTGTACAGTACATACCGAATTTATAATATTAGTCATAGGCACACAGAGACACACATGAAATTTATCATTCTATGAATATTGAAAAAATGTATAAGCATTAAACTTTAATTTTGGTTTAGTGACATCATTTTTTGTAAAACTGGACTACCTGTGTATCAATTCATAAATCTGGTCAGCAAGTACTCCATACAATTCCATATAATTATTATTTACTCTGTCTGTGCACCACTCCTAAGACAAACATGGTCTTGAAACTAATGTGCACTTAATTATTCACAAATTATTTTAGGTAATGATTAATCTTTGCACCAATAGTGTGGGAACCAATCCTTAAATATAATTTAAAGTCAACCTGCATGCTGTGCAGTTAATCAACACATGTTGTTAACCTTTGCAGTAGCATAATTACTAATTCTGGTTAACTTGTGCACTGAATCACTAAACGTGAAGCTGTTGTTTAATTATATTTTATTAAGTAACTAGCTTCAGTGTAAGTCTCACCTTATAATACCACTGGCAACTGCAATTGTTGCTGTCTCTATTAGTTTCAGGGATGGAACTCCATTCTTGAGGGAAGAAGAACTTTGATAATATCCTGATGATCTGTGTGAGATAAAAAATCAGTATCACCCTTAGCTAAAGCAATTTGTATTGAACAGTCACTATTAACCCTTTCATCCCCAACAGTTTATTAATGTCGTCTAAACTCTCCTGATAAAAACTCATAAAGGAGGTACTTTAATTTGTAATGATAAAACAGGAATAAACCAAAAATTCAAGGTAGACTAACATTCAAGATGAAAAGCAATGCCATAGTACATTTCCCTAGTCTTGTTACAAAAATATTTTTTGCTGTTGAGTTGTATTTGACAACAACTCGATTTTAATGTAGTTTCCATCCGTGGATTCTGTCTGTTTTCTGGCTTCGCTGCCGCTGCACCTCCCCCC
>JAOBAT010052972.1:17357-29358 GCA_026413305.1 Hydrozoanthus tunicans
ACATTATTTCTGCCATATGCTTTTATCTTCTTGTAACGCAACTTGATTTCATCAGTAGAGCATGGAGCAAGTGAAGTTCTTGCCTTTATATATTGCAGCATACATGTCAAAAGTTAGTTTGTTTGCTTGCGGATCAATTCATCATTTTAGTTCTTTATCTAGAGGATGGCAATACTGTTTTATGGTCAGTACCTTAAAGTCGATAAGATACATCTACAGCTCGACAGCATTCTATTTACCTACAGGTGGTAACTACTAGTTGTAGGTGTTATACAAGGAATATAATTGAATGTAAATAAACTGACAGGGACTAAAAGGGTTAAATTGATGTGTGATTAAACTCTAATCACAATGTCATATGTCATATTGCTATTATAACTGATTTCTTCTCAAATTAAAACAATTGAAAACCTCGAGTACTGTACAATATTTAGCTGTAGTAAATAATAGAATCACACTCCACATCCTTTGTATCATGTATAATGTAAACAGTAAAACTATTAATACTGTAACTTCAAGAGACTTACATTGCTTGTCTTGGGGTGTAAAGATACACACCATTATTTCTCTGTACTTCATAAAATATAAGTTTGCCTTCTGATGTCTGCATGAAAGAAAACAATATATTTCAATTTAGCTCATCAATTTTATTGTTTATCTTGTGGTTTAATTTCATTCTCGATTCAATTTCTTTAAACCAGTTTATACTTTTTCATATTGGTTTAGTTTTTGTATAAGTATCAGTCTTGGCACTGGCCTGGTTATATGCCATTTTTAATATAACAATAGTTAATAATAGTAACAATAATTATAATAACAATTAGTAAAATCATACTAGTGATCTATCATGAATGCTGCATTCTGATTGGCTATGCTACTCATAGGCTATTAGTGATAGCCTACAAGTAGCGATTGTGCGTGATCATATTTCTCGTAAACATTAAAAAATTAGATTTAGAGCTGTAAAAAAAGATTTTTTACTTCTGATTTTTGACCAACTAGTATGATTTTACTACACCAATTATCCCTCTCACCCTCATGGGCTAGTAGCCAAACAGCCCATGAGGCCACAGGCCTCATGGGCTATTGGCTTCTAGCCCATTTGGGCTCGAGGGATAATTGTTAATAAAACATGTAATTTAATAAAAATAATAATAATAATAATGACAATGATAATAATAAATAAAAAAACAGCAACAATATAATACTTTAGGTACTAGGGTATTAAGTTACAAGCCAGGGAAAGGGTACAGAATTGATGGATAAGGAAGATGAAGGGCACAATTATCTTGGAGTACTTAAATTAGCATTGGAATACCATGATTCACTCCAGGTCATTGAATAGAACACAACAGAGCATGTAACATCTAAATACAACAATTACTGCTAACAACAAACTAAGTAACTGATAAAACAATTATTTTAACAACCCAAGTGCTATAAGCAAACCAAACAATGACACATTATTTTGGTAACTAAATTCACATCGTAGTACAGTATGAAAGATTTTCTGTTTGTAGAAACCAAACTTTCTTTTATCTAGTTATATTCTGTTTACTGATATACAATGTACAAATAGCATGTAATTCACTCACTGTGATAGCCAATGCCGAAGAGTCCGGCCTCCACGCCACAGCAGTATTGAAGCCATTCTCTCTTACAGATTCAAACGAGCGGCGGTAAGTGAAAATGAGCACTCTTGGCTATAAAGTAAAAAAGCACCGTCAATTTGGCGCAAAAATTTCAAGAAATCAACTCAAGCTTTTAAGACCATTATGACTGAGTGAAAACGGTGACCATATCATGTTTCTGTGTTAGAATTTCTATGCCTATGGTGCATCTCTTCTCACCTTATTGCACCAAACAAGAACGCTGTTAGACGAAATAACTGCTATAAGCGATCGATCGCGATTGTATTTCAACGCCGACAGCTCGCCACATTGTATACCCTTTGAAGTGAATGTCTTTGGCCATCCAACAGAAAAATACATTTTGCAGGCCGAAAAGACAGCACAAACACTAGAACTCACGCCACATCAAGTTTTGTCCTCCATTTTGTTTATGATTTCAAACTTCGGTTTTAGGCCCTCGCGGTTAGAAAAATGTTAGGTTACTTGTTGCAAGTCAGCGGTTGTCGCTTAGCTCAGTTTTCGGTTTCTGTGATTTTCTGTGTTTTTTTTTTAAACTAATGTTTCACTTGACTTGTGCGGCTGGTATTTTTGCAGCTTCTGTAAGAAGAGTAATGTCTGTCGGTATAAAACCCTCGATTGTTTTTGTCCTCGGTGGTCCCGGAGCTGGAAAGGGTACACAATGTGAAAAGATTGTCAATGTAAGTTCCCTTCTATTTCTAATGCGTTAAATAAATGTGAATTTTAGCCCTTTAGGCAAATCTATCCATCGCATGCAAGTTTTTACAGTATTATAGAATTAAAAGTTAAAAAGTGTGTCACAGCAACAGAGGGTTAATAAACAATTACAAATTATATGATAAGTCACTAAATTTAAAGTTGATAACCACTGATAAAAGACTCTCAAGAATGAATACGACAGGCGATCTACGTGTCCATATTTTTACGTGGTGGACATCCCGCAGTCGACAGAGTTTCAATTTTAAGCAGGGGCCAATTTTTGCATCATTGCCTCTTTAATTTCCTCATATCTTCTCGTCATAATAAAAGTTTTGCGATGAAGTGTGTTTTATAGTTACATTTTTTAGAGGTTTTTTGATATTAGTTTATACTTTCATTCTCACTATACGCTTCAGTCGTAGATTAGAATCGGATAACAAGTACTGGCCAAGGGCAAGGGAATTTAGTATAGGTTAAATACTTGATTATCAATTACGAGGGGAACAAAAATTTGGGAATATAACGCAATTCTATATATCGAAACCTCGATTACCAAGGTTGTTACTTTATTTAGAAAAGTTCGGTACCTGTAGACCACAAAAACAATTTACATGCAGCGTCACATCATTCTTTGGTATGGTATCATTTTAATCAGGCTTCCTTAGTTGTTGCGTTCGCTATCAATCGTTTGTGTACGTTTAAAGGAACATTTCTGATAAGCACCACAAGTTTTTCATTTTGACAACAAAGCTTAAACAGCTGGGTATGTACGTAACCAAGTCAAACACTTTTTGAACAATTAAATCTAAAATCCCATTTTACCCTTTGTCTTAAATGGATGGAAGATATAGAGTGTTGTGTGTTGACAAGCAGCTTAGATCAGTTGGTAAGATTTCTAACTGTTAGGCTTGAGGCCCTGGGTTCGATACAAAACCTTTCCAAGAGCTAAACACTCATGCAGCCTTCATTAATCACACTACCTGTGGACGGTGATTTAAACTGATGGACTACTTTCTTGTCTATTTGAGGGGGCATAAGGGTTTGCAGTGATGCAGTTTTGTGTCAATTTTGCTGCAGTTTTTCGGAAATTCTTGTTCTAACTTGCGGTACTGCAGTTTTGCAAGACTGAGGGGTTTGTGGGTTTTATTAATTTTCGACCACAGTCATTGGTGAAAATGTGTTAGCAGACCTCTTTAATATCAGCTGTCTTGCTTCCGATTGGTCTGTTTGTGCTCAATGGTATTGTGGTTTTATAACTTTTTTGTGTGGTTTTGCAGTTTTCAGGACCCTCTAATGTCCCCCCCTTACTGACCAGTTAGGGACTTAAAGAACCAATCCACTGATCAATAACTATAGTGTATGTTTGAAAATTAAACTGGCCAGGGCTGAAAGTGGTTAATTAAAGTAATTGATTAAGCAATCCATCCAGTGAAAGTTTTTTTTCAAAATAGATATGTTGAGAGTGTATAATATATACTAGCTAACTGACCAAGTAAATTTTGCCTACTAGGAATATGGCTATGTTCACCTATCTGCTGGGGACCTTCTACGAGCAGAGAGGGTGAGTGGATCAAAAGATGGAGACCTTATTGAGTCATTCATTACAGAGGGAAAAATTGTTCCAGTAGAAATCACAATAAGCTTAATAGAAAAGGTAAGTAATGTTTATTTATAATAAGAAATAAGAAACATTCTAGTGTACAAAGCTATGAGCAACCACATGTCTGGGCTTGTGTGTTTTTTTTTAGTTTTGTGTTTATTTCTCTGTATCTACTACTGCACTACTAGTTGAAATTTAGCAGTTTGCTACGTCCTTACATATTGAATTTTTTACTTACATCAGCAATCAGCAATAACTTCCATCCAACCACAGCTAGTCTCTACTATTTGTAAGTAGCTGTGATCCCCTATATCTTGCACTTATTTACACTGCAAAATTTCTTTATACTTGAATGTAAACATCTGAGGATTAAATAAAATTAATTGTTTTGTATTGTATTGCCTGACTGTAGCATACAGGGATCCCGCGGAGCATTAAAAGTCATTATGAGTGTCGTTGAAAATTTAAGGCCTTAAAAAGGTCTTAAATTTGGTGAAATTTATCCCTGAGGTCTTAAAAGGCTTTAAATTTGAAAAAGAAATGAAAAGATTTGTTCAGTAACAGTCATTTTTCTATATATTCTTGGGATATTCACTGAGTTTTGTGCTACTCAATTGAATGAACATTGCGTCTTGTTTCTTTATTCTTTTCTACTGAGCATGCGAGTCAGTGGAAAAAGCCTGGGTACAATTTTCAAGCTTCGTGACTTCATTGGATAGGTCTTAAATTTTGCGATTTTTGGCATTAAAAAGTCTTAAATTTAAGAGGTCCTGAGCTGCCGGAACCCTGAGCATAATGCATGCATGAGACACCATACCAACATATATGATTGTATTATATACTATTGAGTTTTTAGGATTTTTCCACACTATACTATTATTTTGCCCTATACTTTTATTGAGTTTGGCAGACTTTTCCACCCTGTACCATTATTCTGCTTACACTGTACTATTATTTCTAGAACTCCAGTCTAAGAGTAATTCACCATTGCTACTAATTACAGCTAGCATAAGGGTAGGCTTACAAGCAGGGAATTTCCAGGTAATGAAATTTTGTTGTATGAACCATATATTCACACCATCCCTTCCCCCCTCTAACTCCTCCTTCCCTTCTCCACCTCTCATCAGAAAAAATCCAGATGGCCAGACAATGCGGGAGTATGGAATGTATTTAAAGTCTATTTTGATACTGTGGATCATAATACTTGGCTTGCTGTTCAAACTCATTTATTTTAACTACACAGGCAATGAACCAGAACTCCATTAAAAATTTTATTATCGACGGATTCCCAAGAAATGAAGACAACCTCAGTGGATTTAATAAAAGAATGGAGGGCAAGGCTGATGTTAAATGTGTACTTTTCTTTGATTGCCCAGAAGAGGTGAGTAATATTTTAGTTAATACACTTCATTCAGTAGTCTCAACTTGAAGCTTAAGCCAACAGAGAACACATGTACATCAGATATTTATTATTGAAAAATCTTAAACTGCAAAGTTATGTGTTATGTCGGTAATAGAAATAAAAGTTTGCTGCAGTATTAAATATGAATTATGAGTTTCTTCAAACCTTTTTATGGAAAATGTGTGTATGTAAGTTTAGAGAATTTGCAAACTTTTCATTGTAGTCCAACTGAAAGGGTTATTTTCTAATCAGTTGGTCAAATTGTCTTGAGAATCTCAACTAAAAATCCAAACACTCTTACTCTTGAATAATAATGAATAATGTATGTGCAAGCTTGACTCAGATTATAAAATCTCTTGACTGCCAAGCATGAAGCATGACATTCAATCCCAGCCTGGGTGAGAGTTGAACATTTGTGCAGTCTTCTTAATTTACTCTCTGTCTGTTGACAAGGGCAATAAGCCATTGGTCCAGTCTCTTGTCTTTTAGTGGGAGACCTAAAAAAATGCCGATCAATAACAATAGGGTTTCATGTCCACCTATAAACAAAAACTCACGACTTGTGCTCCTTAATGTTACACAAAGTCATGTCTAAACAAACTGATTGATGTGTTAGTATTTATGCAACAACATGTGTCTTACTGTACTTGCTTGTAAACATATGGAAATAGGCTGGTAGTCTGTCACTTTGCAAGGCACCTGTGATAAATATTTGCAAATGAAAAATATAGAGCTCTATCCATCATCAACCATGATAAATGCCGCAGAAAGAAGAATTGCAAGTGCCTTCCAAATCAGATTTTCTGTTCATAACTTACAGGAGTGCATCAGAAGGATAATGGAAAGAGGAAAAGCAAGTGGAAGATCTGACGATAATCCAGTGAGCCTTACAAAGCGGTAAGTATAAGTTAATCTTTTAAGTCCAGCTGTGTTGGTTATTTCTCTCATTGAACAAGTTAGGGCAAATTTACTTTTCTTCAGTAGCTAATAAGTATTGCTTTGATTGTTCAATACTCTTGATTTCTCATCATTGAGGATTGAAAGGGTTAATATGAACTTATGTTCATAAGCATGCAATTATTTTATCATTGATAGATAGTCAACAAAGATTTGTCTTTTTTACAGTTTTCTTAAACAAAACAAATTAGCGTTCAGTGTATATCCACCTTTATAATTTCACTATTCAATTTTGGGATTATTTTATATTTAACAGTTAGGCTATGAGGAGAAGTTTTCTGTGAGACAATTAAGTCAGCAGTCATTGAGGCACAAAGTGACAGGTTGACTAAGTATTAGATTCATACAAAATGACAACAAGTAGTCTAGTAGTTTATGCTGTTTACCACTCTACAGACACTGAGTAGGTTAACCAATCAGATTTCAGAAACTGTGATAGTATAATATTAATAATTTTTGTTTTCTACAAATAGTTATTAAAGCTATAGGTTTAATGATCTATTAACACCAATTGGTTCAAATCTGTGTTCCCTTCAATTATAAAACAGAGTTTACTCAACACAAGTTCAGAGAACCACAATTCATGAGTAGGGAAAAGTTCTCACTTGGCTTTATCATGTTTGACCAGGTTTAAAACATATTACAATGACACAATGCCCATCATCAGACATTATGAAAGCAAGGGATTAGTGAAGAAAATCGAAGCCTGCAGGGCACCAGATGAGGTGAGACTGCAGTATATTCTTTCTCAACTGTTTCTTTTGGACAAAATGTATTTTATAGTAAACTTGTTTGTTCGTAGGACGGCGGTCTGTATTTTGGAGACGGGAAGTGCTGTAGTCCCTTGTGGTTTTACTCACTTCGCTTTTTATAAAGTTTTACTGTTCATGCATAATTTTACACAGTTGACAAAGGCTGTAGCAAGACAGCCGAATGCTCCTATATGTTTTTAAAATATTTTATCCAGAGATGGTTTTTATATATTTACTATGAATTTACCTGGATGCTCTTCCATTTTTAAAAATGTATTTTAATGAACTCTTGTCTTTTTGTCAGCACAAAGACAGCTTGTTAGAACCCTCTGACTATATAAGCACAAGATGAGACTAGTTTTCTACATCAAACAAGAACTTGTCTCACCATTACTAATTGTACCCTGGTTGCATTTTTTGATAGCACTTTTGTCAAATTAACAAACAAAACAATGTCTGCTAGTAATGGTGTTTTAAGAGCAAAGAGGTTGGCATGCTGATGAAAACTGCAGAGAACAATGGTGAATGCAATTGCTTCAACACTCCGTGTTGGCCATTTGAATGTCATCATCTTAAAAACTAAAACATGAAAAGCTTAACTTTTGAGTTCTTGTGACCACCAGAACAACCTGGGAAAAATTTTGTCAGTATTTGTTTACCTAAGGTACTTTGGAAAAAAGAGAAAGTGAACGAGCCATGCATGATCAAAAAGGATAAGTCAGAACACAGGGAGCCCAAGCTCTTGTTGTGAATATGATAAATATATTGCAAACGTCCTTAATGCTGTATGGGGCTCTACTAAAACGTAAATTTTTAACCCCAGTTGTGTTGATAAAATCTCCCAGTTAGAGTCCATACTTTCCTTTCTCATCTCTCATAGCCAAATGTTTGGTTTTGTATCTGTTATAAGCGTAATGAGAAGTTAAAGGTTGATAACTGACAAGGACTCTTAAGTAAAAGGGTTGAGCACCCTTAATCTGCTTGCATCTTCTCTTAAGTTGTTGTAAGTTCCTCTGGATTCTGGAATAGCTGGTAGGTTAAGTATTACAAGTTACAAAAATCTTACATCTCTCTGGTTCCTCCATATAATTCCTTTTTTAATAAAAATGGTGAGTACCATCAATAATGATGATTCATCTTTTTGTAGCCTCTCGATCATCTACTTTTAATTTGGTTTTGCTAGGTATTTGAAGATGTGAAGAAGGTTTTTCAAGAGTTACAGCTGTAATAACAAAGGAAACATGTAAAGACTGACAGGAAATGTGGGCTATACCATTCGAGAAAGGCAAATCCAGTCGGCGACACACCAAAATGTAGCTGAAGCAATTTATTTTTTCACACTTGCAGAAATTCAAAGACCCCTTTTTCTCTAGTATATATCTCACATGTGATTCAGTATCAATATTTGATGAATTGGACTTTTAAACTAAAGGGACGCGTTTTGTATCATATGCTGCTCTGTATTGTATGAAGCGTCTTTAGCTGACGCTCTTTTAGGTTAATACATATGTTATCTAGTATCTTTTAGTAACCATACACTTATATTTAACTGTTTTCACATTTGGCTTGTATAAATTTTAATTGCTCTCACCCACTGTGATTTCATGAAGGCTGCAACAAGAGATCCGTGGTAATTTGACTAAAGAAAGCTTTTCTCGGTAAGTAAAGCGCTGGTCGACTGGTCAAACCCTGGTCTAATGACCCGTTCAATTCAATTTAATCTGTATGAACAAGTACCTGCTTATGGCCTACCTACCACGAGTACGACCTGTTTCAAACGCCATCCTAAGCTCACCTGAATTAAAAAAACCCGAATTCAGCGCGACTAGAGCTCGCGATCGGCGTTTATCTTTTCTGCCCGATCTTTATCAGTTCAATGTATATAGAGTTCTGGTTGCCTGGCTTGTTTATCTCTTACGGTTATGCCAGGCAACAAGTACTTCCTTTTTCTTAACTAGTCTATTCTAATCATGTAGAATTTCCCGAATCAGGATGAAATAAAGTATATTGTATTGAAGCCAGTCCGCGCCAATATAGCCCGCTACTACACGACTTTAGCTCGAGCTAATTGAGGTTTGTTTGAGACGCCTTGATGAAACTCGTGCCAAAGGCAAAGCTCGATAGAAGTACGAAGTCTAAAACCAAGTTGAACGAATATCGTATAAAAGTCGAACCATAGTCGAGCTACACTCTTTTTTTATAAGAACGTCGAATTTTTTGACTGAGGCTGAACGTTCTTAAATGTATTTTCGGGATTTCAGCCTAAAATGTTCTTAAACATGTTCTTAAAATATCTTTATTGATTTTAGACAATAACATAGATAATGCAATATGTGCCATATGTGATACATTTGTGTATACATTGATTTGTACGTGTAGTTTGTACTGTATCAAATATTTGAAAATACAGTGGCTGTAAGAAAATTATGCGATTTGGTAAATGAAAAACCATCGAGAAGCTCACCGAAAACAAATTTTTTAAGAACACTGTTCAAGCTATTTGCAATACGTTATCATCATAAATAAATTTTCTTCACCTTTTCTCAGCCTCAGCATGCTCTTAACTTGTTCTTTCATGTTTTGCGATTTTCAGCCTCAAGTTCTTACAAAAAAGGTTCTTATAAGAAAAAAGGTGTATAAAGCTTGCAAGTTTTTGACGCATCGTGTTGGCATTGGTTTTGTTTATTTTCCAGTACCGCAATCTCGATTCTCAATGTAGCGCGGTAAATTTTGAGGTTTGTGTCGTTCATCACACTGCGTAGCTACAAGCGCCTAAGAGTTTTTTGTAGTTGCAAGAATGAATAAAACTGAACCTTGCGAACTTTTTTGTGATGAATTCTACAGGGATATCTTAAAATGAAAGCAACTTATGTTTTTATGAAACAGTGCAGTTATTAATTAAAGCCAGACATCCTTGATGTGAAGGGCTTAGCACTTTTTAAAATCAGTTTAATTAGTAACAAAGTATTACGGAAACTAGACAAGTCATGAAAAGCCTTATAGTCACGCTGAATATTGTGGGACGTAGTATTCAGTGGTCATGGAAAAGCTAAGTTTCTTATCGACAAATACTCGCAGTGCAGCAAAATACTTGTTAAAGTCGATTTAAGGCGGGAGTACACCTAAACTTTTGATTGATAGTGAGGAAATTGAAAAAAATACTTGAATAAGAAGAGAATTGAGTAAAATCAGCCGACAAGGGACTAGTACAGCTTTGGTTTTTACATCAAATACTAACTTCAAAATAATTTTTCAACTCCCAAAAAATCACCAAAAACAAAATTCTCTTCAAAACTACCAATCTTCAAGGAAAAAATACAACTCAAAATTCATCCAACAAACTGAAACTATTCAAGCTGACCCTCCCTAACCCCATCTGTGTTTTATGTAGGTTCAAACCATGGACGGAGATATCGTGAGAAATATGAGGAAAAGTGTCCACAAAGCACGAAGATAGCCGAACAGAGCTCGGCTAGCTTCTCTCTCGTACGTGTGCGGCAAGTTTTTATTTTTTTGTGAGAATTTCGTTTCACCCCCTCGTGATGATGCGAAATTCTTTAAAAAAATAGCCGCTTGAGAGAGAAATTGGCCTACCTCTCCTTGGCTCACGAGGGAACAACTTCAGTTTTTTCCTCTTGCGTGCGCCTTAAAACTCAAAATGGGAAAGTTTTTTTTTGGGGGGTAGGGGACGAAATGCGCGGAGGGGAGACCCAATTCGCCAGTGGGCCAAATTCTTGAATTACATAGAAACTAGTTTGTTACATTCTGACGTTGCTTCCATTTTGCAACGAATTTGTGTAAAAAAGTTGTTCTTTCATGAGGCAAAAATAAAACGAAACTGTTAGATTAGCAATTGTCAAGTTCAACACGAGATTCCATTTTTTACCAGCTTTATAACGATTGCCACTAGATAACACAAGTAAGCCAAAAAATTATTTACGTGTCACAGATTCTTTAGTGCTCCTTTCCGTAATGTGAGAAATCTGAAAAATGTTCTGCAACAAAACAATTCTTTTTATGTTTTTTTGCGCCATTTTAAGTGTTA
Source organism: Hydrozoanthus tunicans (assembly GCA_026413305.1). Lineage (NCBI taxonomy): Eukaryota > Metazoa > Cnidaria > Anthozoa > Zoantharia > Hydrozoanthidae > Hydrozoanthus > Hydrozoanthus tunicans. The sequence continues at coordinate 28,462 of JAOBAT010052972.1, forward strand.
GTAGCCCTTCGAGACAAAACCCGCCGGTCCCAAAAATACGCGTCCTCAACAGAAAACTTCGTTCGGTGGCGTTTTGAGCGCTAATATTTAAATGTGCTATGCGCAACCAATATTCAATATGTTCAACAATTCTGCACGCGAGTGAACAATCCTGAGAGTAAGCCCGAAGATTTGGGTTGCTCTAGACTAAAGACATTAGACTTGGCCCAGGCCTGAATATGAATATAACCAAACAATAATGCTGTCCTTCAGTGGCTTACATAAATCTACAGTTCAGCCCCGATATAACGAAGTATTCTATTCGTTATTCTATATAACGAGCCAAGGCCACATGTTACCCCATCATAACGAAGTCAACAAAACAAGTAAACGTATTTTGACAATCTGCAACGGAAATTTCCAGTCTTGATACTGTTTCTAGTTAACGCAGTAAATCAAGTAAGGGTCCATATGGTCCAACACATCGCTAACGTTTTTTGTCAGTTATCAAAACCCCGGTATAACCAAGTTTTTTTATGCCTTTTTTGTTTATGATCAGGGTTTCGTGTATACGGTATAAGGAAGTAAATTGTCCGGTCCCTCGGCACTTCGGTATATCGGGTTACATTGTAGTTATTTCAATATAAAGTTTCAAGTTTCAAGCGAGGCCTAACCATGGGAAATAAACCCGGGAGTTTCGCCGATCACGGATCTCAAAACCCACTCAAAGGAATGAGAAAGAAATAATAAGAGCAAAAATGAACGTTTAATGCACAATGTACAGTTTGCAAATTATTGAAGCTACTACGCTTGCGCTAGTAGCTATATTGTTATCGGGTGAGATGTCTGAGTGTCCACTTTTTTCGGGATTGCTTCGGAGTCGCCTTCGGAAACACGAAGGACTTTCGGTCGTCGCGC
>JAOBAT010052983.1:0-29352 GCA_026413305.1 Hydrozoanthus tunicans
GCAGCTCGGTTCATGCATGGTTAATTTCCTAGATGATATTGACAAACCATAGCTAACAGACCAAGAATTCCTTTAGTAAATCTACTTCCTTAAAATAAACCAAGAATTAAACAAAATGTTCTTGTTGCTTAAATAACACTCTAGCTCTTTGTGACGATGTTTTGTATTTCTATCTAGCCGAATCTAGAGTAAAATCGAACGAAAAGGAAAAAGCGTTGTCTCCTGTTAGCATTTTACGTTTTGTCAAAATTTGAAAATAAAAACGAGCAACGATAACAATGAGGTGATTGTGCACTTGCTCAGTAAGAGCAAAGTAAGTTAGCAGGGGGAGAACGACCTTAGTACTACGGGTATACGGGTATTATACCTGCCGAGGATCGAAAACGAGCCCATGGTTTTCTTGATCGCTGCAAGTGTCGTCTGTAATGTGTTGCAGAAACAACAATGTTTTCAATATTGAATTCATGAACTGATACCTGTGTTAGTAACCGCAATAAACGAAAACATCCAGCAAACTATCAGAATTTCTATGGTAGTGAAATACTCACACATTTCTCTGGTGCTTCAGGAAATAAGGTACAGTTTTGCTCGGTCATTTTGACTGAACTAGGAAGTCAGTAAAGCTTAGGAGTAAGATTTAAGAGCGCAAGAATTTTCTTTCATGATATTATCAACGTCGTTTACGGTTGATGGCTATGACGTCATGATGGAAGTTTCTGCGAGACTTAAATAACTTGTTTTGATAAACAGACATACGTAGATAGGGATTTAAATATTCCTTGTTTCCGAGTTCGATTAAAACGGATATTCACTTAATGTTTTGTGGGGCAACCAAAAAAGTTTTTAGCCTTGTACAAAATTTATTTGCAATGTCTGCCCACGTTACAGCTCTCTCTCTCTCACCTTTAATTTTTTTAAAAGTGCCTATGAAACGAATTTTTTAAAACTTTTTTTTATTGTAATACATACTGTCTGACAGATTTGCCAAAAAACCAAAGGTTCGTTTCTGTGGAGACAAAGTACTGGAATTTTGGCTTTTCTTTTTTTGCAAAGTGCAGATTGATAAAAGCACACTTAAATTCGTATATGTATTTAGCCATTTGTGTTGTATTTCAAAGATTTGACACATTTTTGCATTTCAAAATTTTGATAAGGGATAAGGTCAAAACAACGGTCAATGCTAGGGACCCGGAATTTTAAAAAGGTGGTCGGTACATACCATCTCTCCCCCCCCCCCCGTAGTCCCTAGGGCCCCGGGTTTTTTTTTCTCTCGTCTAGGTTTTATAGTATGTAGGCAATTTGCTCTTTACCAGCACATACATTCGTTTCTTCAATCAAAAAATTCGTAGTAAAATTCCAAAGTTGGCAGCCAGACTTGGAAGTTCCTTGACCAGCGATTTCTATTTTTGCTCCAAGGGCCGGTCAGAAACGACGTCACTGATCACATGTTTGTTCTTAAAATAGCAACACCGGAAGCAATGCATTAAGATGTATCAAGAACCTTCGTTTCTTCTAGGGTCAACAAAACACGATAAACACCTCTGGTCTAAAACAAATGTGAAACGTTGCAAACAATATGCCACAATCTTCATATTGCGAAACATTTTTCTTCACAATTGATAGTTACCTTGCTGGTTCCGAGTTGTTACGGGCAAATCGATAACTTGCGTCGTAATGAACATATCACTCACAGTAAGAATGAACACCTGGCGAGGAGTACCTTTTATGACAGGTTGCACGAACACCCACTTCAGGGGTTCCAAAATATTTGTAACTCCCAGATCAGCTTGCAGTCCCTTGGCGTGCATGCAGGCTTTTTCCAGTCTTGTCAGTGTATAGCTAACTCTTTTTAAAAAGATGCTCATACGAACTGCCAAAGGCAATCACGTTGAAATAGCATCCATCTGGTAAACTTATTAAGAAGAGTAGAAGTGTTTCTCGAGCATTCATAATGCGAGACCCAGACATACTTTAACTGCGATCAACCACAAAGATAAACTCACCAGTCTCTGATGAAGTATTTGGAAACTCTCGGGAAAAGTTTAACTTTACAACAGGCTTACTGAGAAAATTATTTTCTCCTGATTTCCAAGCGTGTGATGCCACACCCCCTTCAACAAGAGCATGTGGCTTGAACGGTTCAGCACTCAAGATTTGCACTTCTAAATCTTTATCAGCCTTGTGAGGCTCCGCCACCTTTACAACAGCTGTTATTGTACCTTCTGCTTCATTGATTTCCACCGACAAAGAGTTCAAAGAGGAGGTTACGTCAATTATCGCAGACACCGACTTCACATGCATCTCAAAGTCAAAGGAGTAAAGCGAGTCTACAGTAGGGACTTTGGGTGCTGTCACACTTAAACTGGCTGGACTATCAGCGGGGGAATACCTCGGATTCAAAACTGTCGGGAATACAAACACCACTCGACCCTCCTTCTCAACAGCTAGCGCGGTAACAAAACTTACCTCCACCGCTGCAGATGACTTCGGTGGATGATCCTCCACACCAATTTGGAAAATTTCCGAGCTTTCATCGCTGTCCTCGAAGTAGTAAAAAAGGTAAGCATCGCGGCCGTCAACAATCGATTCATCGAAAACGTTTCTTGCTTCTTGTTTCTCCTGCACTTCTGCCGCGATTGTGCAACCGTCGATTGTCGTTTGAAAGCCGCAAACTGCCGCCTTTTCAGCGAAAGGGAAAATAAAAATAGTTTCGACACGATTATCGTTCTTGTTGATGTAGGTCAATGTTGATGTAACGTGTGCTGTAAAACCAGTGACATTCACTTGAACTTAAATGCTTTCCAGTGGAATTTGTTCACCATCTTTCCTCTCAATTAGCCCAAATTGGCGAAGCATGGTTAAAAGAGATCCCCAGTGCCAAAGAAACCGCTTACATTCGCATGACTATTTCAGCAGAAGCTAACGTGCGACCCTTGAAAATTGCACCTTTAAAGATTTCTTGCAAACATGCAACTGTGGTGTCCATCTGGTACACAGACTATTCTCTTTTGTGTCAAAAATAAAAATATCCGGGAAGGAGCAAATTGCCTTTAAGAAAACTAACAACTGTTATGATATTTGATCTTTAATGTCTTCCAACCGAACATATCAACATATTTTTTACATAGACTAGTAGAAATCAGTCAAGTATGTTAAGCAATAGGTTAAACATCTTTTAGCAAAACAGTATTTATTGCAGCGTATGCTTCCAGTGGAAGTATTCCTTCCAGCAAGCACTCCTGCGGTAAGTAAAAACATTATCAAAAAATAAAAAATGCTCAGTGACGCAGAAACCCCCTAAATTTAAAAACATTCAGCCTCACATTTTTGATGATTTCCGTAGTTTACACACTTTAACAGGCTTAAGCTGCAATTAACGCATGACAATATCATTAAAAACTCTCCAAAGAGTCGCTGCATGAACAAATAATACCACTATAAAGCTAGCATTATATTCTATCAAAGAACGCTACTTGAAGCTAGCATTATACTCTTCATGGCATAAGCTTCTTACCATACAACAGATAAAGAAATTGTCCGTGGGAATAAGCAGACATGACAAACCATCAAATAGATTCTGATCACACGTTTAAGTATAATTGTGAGTTTAGTTCGGCTTGTTCTGCCAAAACTAACAAAATTAGAACGTTGCGTTAAGTTGATCGTCTTTTTCAACTAAGTCAAGTATTCTTTCTTTCGACCAACTCAGTTGTACGCTAGGTTTTTGAGAAAAACATAATGGAAGCAAAAACAACAGCAATTATGCATAACGCACATTGCAAAGAATCCAGTGCTATGAAATACTGTCCGTCTTCAATTCAAAGCAGAAAAACAATCATAGTTCAGCTTAAGACGCGCCTTAGATTCGATGTTCTATTACAAACTTAACAATGTTCATGGTGATTTTGACCAGACAGATTTTACGTTAACGGTTGAGTTACGAATACCAGCAGGAAATGGGCTAAATGACTATACTTGCTGTGTTCCGGACTACATCGAGTTTTATGTTCTTCTCGAGGGCGGATTGAGGGGGTTAAGAGCAAAGCTTGATGAAGTCATTATCTCTTAAGTCTAGAAGAGCTCCTAGTTGCTGTCTTGGGAGCAATTTGATTTTCCCTTGGTGTCGCACTTCTTCGTTTTGACGATTTTACCTTTGCTCTTGTAGAACCTAAAAAACAAAGTACAAAACCGTCATAAATTATGGTTAAAATTGCGACTATTATTGTTTAACATATATATACTACAAATAGGTTAATTTCAAAATGACATGGGACACACGTCGACTATATTCTGAAGAAAGCCAACAAAAGGTTATATATATATATATATATTAAGGAGTCTTAGACGTTCTGGTGTTGGTGTGTCAGACATGGTAAACATCTATTGCAGTTATTCGCTCCCTTGTAGAATACGCATCACCTGTCTTGTCAAATTCGCCCGTATTTCTGTGCAGCGCCTTGGAAAGAATTCGAAAACGCGCGTTATTATTCATTAGTCATTATTCCTGGGGTGCCGTATCAGGAAGCACTGCGCAAATCATGCCTTGCGTCTCTAGGAACACGAAGGGCTGAGTCGGGCGTTAAATTTATTAAGTCTATAAAAACTGGCAACCCACTGCTGCCCATGTGTAGTGTTATATTGAAAAATGAAGAATGTTAATACAATCTTAGGTCCCAGTCACAGCACAAGGTTAAGGTAAACACCAACAGATTCAAGGACTTTGTAGCGTACAAGTATGCTTAGTATTCCATGACACTTAAAATGTGTTTAGTATTTGTAATTTTTTTGCGCAGCTACCTGTAATTCACCCGTCAAGGAAACGAACAAAACTTTATTGATCCTTGTAGTTAAAAATAGGTAAAAATAGTATATATGATCAATATTAATCTTCAGAGTTAAAACACTGGTCCTGTTCTTTATGCTCATCGTTGTCCGGCTAAGCCAAACTTGTTATTAAAAGGATCCTCCAATGTATGACATTCTTGATCTTAAATAATACTTTCATTAAGTCTGTGTTCATAGAAGCAGCTCAAACTTGATAATCCTCTACATAAACCTAACGCCAAGCAATCTAGTTTGATCGTTTCTACGGTTTGAATTTCCCGCGCGCCGCCATTTTGAACTGTGACGTGTTTTGGTCGCCGGGCCAGTCTCCGTTCTCGATGAATACAAAAGCAATGAACGCGAGTTAGTAATAATAATATAATAATACAGCCTTCATTCAAAACATAAAAATACATATCTGATGTTACATCAAAAAACACAAAACACTCTTCAAACTTACGTTCGCAAACATGTTTCGGCAAACCTTTGCCTTCTTCAGTGCGAAAATGATTTCTTTAGTGTTTTTTTAAAAACATTACTAAATTCTTGCTATTTAGACCTTACATCAAAAAATTGAAATTATGAGTATTCTGCGCTTAATTACAAGTATGAGGTGTCAATAACTTTATAAAAAATGATCTATACACATATACATATATTTGTAATACGATAGGCTTATAAAGCGTTGTAATAAAAAATTACACGATTAAAAAACTATTTTTAAAACGTTCGGTATTAATTTTCGGTCTGGTGCAGGAGAGTTTACGTAGGCGTTTTGATGAAGGTTTAGTTTCTGGTAACATGTTGTACAGAGGATGGCTATTGTTAACTTTCTTTACTAGCCGGCCGTCATGTTTTTCTACAAGATCATAGACATTATATAATACAGAAGTGTAGCGGTGTTTATAACATCTAGTAAGATGTGTAAAATGAAATGTGAAATGCGTTTTTTGTTTAGTTCCAAGTGCTCCAGCGACAAACATCACTGCAGCTACTAAGAGCAACTCTTCCTGTGCAATCAGCTGGGGTCCGGTGCCTGCCAACCATACAAACGGAGAGCTCCAAGGCTTTGTTGTGTTCTACGGACTTGGTGATAAGCCTGCAGGGTACACGTGGAACGTCTCGACAAACTCAACAACTTTTTCGATCGAGATATTTGGTTTGGATGTTTACACGCGTTACAAGTTTATTGTTAGCGGTGTCACGCGCAAAGGATATGGAAAATATTCTTTGTGGGAAGGCAAATTTTGCCGCACATTCGGAGGAGGTAAGTTACTAACCTTTTGTTAATAACAAAAAAACCCAATAATGATAATAATAATATTAATTGTAATAGCAACAATAATGATATTAATTGTAATAACAACTATAATAATAATAACGATAATGACAATAATAAAAGTTCAATGCTCTTACGATGGAGTTGAAATAACGAAATACATACGTGTACAAAAATTGGGCTATGTCTTGTAAAATATTTAAAAGCGACTTAAGTAAGTAGGCTTTAATTAAAAGCTTTTTGGAAGAGAAAAGTCTTAATCTTATTGTTTAAGATTTCAAGATTAATGGTAAAATAAGTCATTTAGAATAAAATATTGCCTAACTGTACATTTATCTCAAGTTTGTTGAGGGCATGACGTCAAAATTGTTTCAAGCACATGCAAAGAAAAAAGTGTAACTAAGTTAAGCTGAATTAGCAGTCCATTATATGACGGAGTCCAATTTTTTATTTGGCGTAATTAAGTTCAACATAGGAACAATAACAATAAAGGAATCGGCCGTTTAAGAACTGAAGACCAATGTTATCGGAAAACTTAATCATGGTTGGTTCAGTCGTTCTAAAAATGTAGATGCTAAAAAAGCGTGGCGTTCGAATTCGCCGCTTTCACGGGCCACCAAACACTATTTTTGCCCTTGTATATGAACACTTATCATCCTCTGTAGCTTTTTCACAGACCACTAACGTTTCTCTACCAGTAAAGTGTGACTTGATACCAAATCGATGTTAAGTACATTCTTCAGATTCGAGCGAGGCTTTTGCCACTGGAATTGGGAATAATACAAGTTTCGCCATGCTACAGTGTCAGCAAAGAACCGCCAAAACCCACACAATGTCGGTATATGAGGTTCTTTGTTGTTACTGGATGCTCCCCGTGTTCAGTGGCAAAGTCTCACTCAAAATCTTTTTTGGTGCTAAGCACAGTAACATTCAGATTCTACACATATGCCACTCAAGAACAGCACTATTCGATGTTAAGTTGTTTTTAACATTAATAGATACATATAAACTTCAGGATAAAACAAATTTCTTCGGGTTTTGTTTGAAGTGATAAGAACTTTCGTAGAGAATAAAAACCTAGCAAGTTTTGAACCTATTCTCTTTTTACAAACACGGTATCTACTAAGCTATCGCCTACTTTTCTCATTTCACTGTCTCGGTCTCTTTCATGCTAACGTTTATTTGTAAATGTTTTATTAACTCTCCCTTCAGGGTTTTTCAGAGGTATTTTACAACGAAAACAATGTCATATTTGCAATGAAATCATATTAAAACTAGTTTAAAAATATCTAATAATCGTACAATGTTTTGAACCTATTATGTAAGCTTAAAACTAATTATGCAAAACTTATAATATGATCATTATTTAGTGACGTGTGATGTATAATAAGATGATAAGAAAAATAAATTGAACTAAGTTTGTTGTGACGCCTCGTGTAGCCACAGATTCAAAAGATATTTTCTTAGCGAGGATTTAAAACAGGCCAGCGTGAGAGAGCTTCTGATTTGTGAAGGCAGACTGTTCCAGAAGTTTACAGTACGATATAAAGACCTTTACTATTCTCATTTTACCAGTTCGAACTTACAAAAGACTCATCTGCTACTCTTTTTCCACAAACATTTTAGGTACACTAAGCTTCCATTTGTTCCTTGGTTTGAACATGAATTGAAAAACAAACGCTTCCCGTTTTAGATTATTCACAACCCAGGCTTCTCAGCCGGTAACATACCTCGGTCTGGTAAACGTCTCGTATGTCTTCTGTCGCTTCCTTAAAATCTTTGCCTACTGTTTTCAGTTCCAGCAGCTGGACCAGGTAATATTGTTTTCACCGAGGTGCAGAAAACAGCTTGTACCGTGCATTTCGCTCAGATCCCCGATGAGAAGAAAAACGGTGAAATCCTTGGTTATATGATGGAGCTGAACAAGCTAAACGAAGCGGGAACGCAGCAGTGGTCAAAAGACAGGTTTTTGTACTGTCCTCATGTTCGTCGAACGGTTCTTAAGGATCTTAAGCCTTATGAGTTTTACCAGGTTAGTTTTAGAATTGTGTTTGAGATAGAATATAAACAATAAGTTCAAGGTAGAGGTCTAGATTTTATGTTAAAAATACCCAGGCTCACGGCTATGAAATCGTGGTAACGATTATTCTTTAAAGTCCCTATCAAGCTTATGGATTAAAACTGTTGTCATCTGTGAACTCAAAAATCGAATAACAAAAGAAAATTTTCACGTCTAAGTATGCTTTTTGATAAAAAAAAAAAAAATTGGATTGTAAATTTTGACCGAGCAGGCCGGGGACTGGTAACCTGTGACGTGGCTGCAGTGGGTTATGTGGTTTTTGTTTAAAAATTTTCATTTCTGTTAAAAAATATCATAGAATTTTTATTTCAAACATTTTCAAGAGCATAATTCGTTGATTAAAGTTATAACAATGTGACTATTGTAGCCAGAATTGAGTTTTTTGAGGTAAAAAAGATTGTTTCTGCTTCATGCCCCATACTACGTCATATGTCTCGTGCTACGTCATCATTGCACGCTTCAAGTCTAAAAAAATGGCGATCAGGAACGGCGAGAAAAAGTTTTATATTCGAGAACTACTACTATTAAAGGGTTCTACTTTTTATCAGGAACTTAAAAAAGTAAGCTTGATAGGGACTTTAAACACGAAACCAAAACTAATTAGCCTACAGAACTCACGCAAGTATTATTTTAAGTGTAATACGACATTTATCAACCTATAATGGGGTCCTTACTGGACAATCTCGGACCAAAGGTCTGACGTACGGACCGAGTGTAGCGAGACCGAGATCTTACACTTCCGTGTGAAGACCAAGCAACTGGGTTAATGAGCTATCTTAATTGAGCAAAAATTCGAAAAGAAGGAAACAAAATATAATTCGGCAGTCAAAAAGTTTTTAAAAAAATTAGTGTGCCCGCGGTCGTTACAAGTTAACTCTGCCCTCAGCAGCCAATCAGAATGCAGAGTATTGTCTGACCATATGATAAGATTATTTACTACATGCAAAAGCGTATTGCCATGGCAACCTTCACAAGTAAAGAACTCTCATTTCCGCGCTGGTTATAACACCAGAGGAACACAGAGTTACTATTTGCTTTTTTGAGCTGTTTATGGCAAGATAGACAGCAAACATATGGACATTTGAAAATTGTTTACTCTACAGAGTACTTGATCTTGAAAGATGTCATTTTCTTACTATTCATCCGACTGCATTCATATCAGTTTTATTTCCTTCAAATATACTGGAATACCCAATAATTTTTTCGGGCTCCATTTTGGAAGAAATGGTAGGTTTTTGCTTACTATTTGGGTTACTTCATAGGTTTCCGCAACATGCATTTTATTGGTTTATAGGTAAGACTGAAAGGTCTGACTGTTAGCGGTGCAGGACCTTTTGGCGAGCAAAAAGTTTGCCAAACCGTGGAAGATGGTAAGTCGGTGTTTCAAACTTCAAACTACCTTAGGGTCAAGTAGACAGAAATTGTTGCTGTTTTAGTGTATTTATAACAACAGCAAAAATTATAATGATGTTTATAGTTTATAACAAATATAAATAGGCAGTCGAGAACTGCATGTGGCTTTGTGTAACCAGTATCAAGGAATGCCTGATCCGCCTGAACCAGTCGCAAAAAGTACTGAACTCTGGTCTAGTCTGCACGCGGTATATCCTAGAGTGCCTGGACGATGTGGGGTTGGTGACTTAGACGTTTAGATGCCAGTCTCCGCTCGGCCACTACAACAGTTACTGACTAGCGTCTGCGAATCAGAGAACATACCTGTTCTGTAATTATGCAGACTTCAGGTTAATGTATGCTGTGGTAATTTGAGATACCCGATAAAAAAAATCGCTGGAATCGGTGTTTTTTTATTTTATACTAGCCAGAAGCTGTCAGTTTTCGCGATCAGTTTCTAGCCTTGATTTTGACATACCAATTTTTGATAGTTGCGACTCGGAAAAGAAAGCTATTCGCAAACGCTGACTGGGAATTTATCATTTGAAGTCAAACGTTCAGTTGTGTAAACAAAGCTTCGAGTTTAAAAAAGTCCGACAAATCGAACAACTGGAAGTTACATGGGGAAGAGAAAAATATTTTTAATAGGAAGATTATATAGTCGAGGACCACGTTTAAAATCAAACGTTTTCGACATTTTGCAAAAGAACGCAAATAACAAATCTAAAACATCTGTTCAAAGCGTTCGCTGCCAGAACTTGATCCGAAAAGACTCAATTTTTAAAGAAGGGTAGTCTCAAAAAGCTTCAATGTCATAATAAATTGATTAATGCTGTAGTTCTATCCGTTTGTGAAATTTCTGTACGTTAAAGCATATTTCCAATTAAAAATAGTTGGATTGACGTAGCAACCGATCGGCTTCTACACTCAGCAAATCCACCAATCTTGGTGCGTCCATTTATTTTCGCCAATAGAATACGTCACAGAACAGCGTTAACGGCACTGGTTCAAAGACAGTTAATATAAAAATTAAGCGGCTATGCGAAGACTACAAAAAATGACCTTGGACAAGAATTTAAACCTTAAGCTTTCGGTTGTCCTTGTACACCCTTTCTCAAATATGTTATAATTAAGATTTTACCTGATTGCTCTTCCATTTTTGTAGCTACTGTGCATGCGCGACAATAGCTACAATGCTATCGTTTTGATGGATAGAGACGGTTTTAGGTTGGTACGCCGTGTAAGACCGCACGAATTTTCCCGAGATTTTTTCCCACTGTAACTTGTAACCACAAGACTTAGTCGCACAAAGACTCCCGAGAATTTTTTTCACTGCTTGATGAGAAAACAATGCCTCATGTGTTTATGTTATTGTTAGCTGTATCTACGGCTGCAGCTACACAAGGAGTTATCTCTTGATGAGAAAACAACGCCTTGTGTTAATGTTATTGTTAGCCGCATCTGAGCTCGCTAAGTAAAATCCATTGAAAATAGGATTTCGAAAAGATATTGTCGAGTCGTACAAACCTATTGTTTGGGCCGAGCACCGACCAATTTCCATGTTGCAGAATGTCAGTCATTTGTCGAATAACCACTTATCTCGAAAAATAGGGCTAGTCATTCAATGTACGAATCTTATGTAATCCGTAACTAAACAGTAAGTGGTATGGGCGCGTAGGCCTTACGACATCCTTTTCTAAAATAGCTGTACATATTAAACAGTACCGTATTCACATACCTATGGAAACAGGAACGCAGTAGCTACACGCACGCATTGCGGGCCTATTTTTACAGTTGACAAATAAAGTAACAACTTTTATTACTACCTTTATGGTCTTTGTTGATGTTTGTTATCGTAATTGATATTATTGTTATTGCTCCCATATCTATGCTTTTTTTTCTAACCAAACTAAAATCTCCTTTTCAGTCCCGCTTGTTCCTCCTCCTGCGGTCCACGGCTATAACACTAGCTCGCAAAGCATCGTGGTTAAGTTTTTACCGATACCAGAGGAACAAAGACGAGGAATTGTAAAGAAATACTTAATCGAGTACAGGAGTCAAGGGCCAATCGTGAACACGTTCGAAGTATATGCAACCAACACTTCAGTCGAGCTTAAAGGTTTATTGAAGTTCACAAATTACTCAATAAACGTCACGGCGTTCACTGTCGGCTTTGGTCCGTGGAGCGAGCCTATACGTGTCTTAACAGCTGAGGATGGTGAGTATAAAACTCTGCCATTGCTAAGAATGAACTTTAAAGAAATATATAAATTTGTCGAGAGTGAACACAGGGTAACTTTTGAAGAAACACTGCTAGTGTCATTTAGTGATACCGCTTTCTGTATATAGAATCAATTATTGTGATTGACAAGTAAATCAAAACCACCAAGCCATATACTGCCATAACTGGCTAAATAACCTACATCTCGAGCTGGTAAGGCAAACTAGAATCCTACGCTCGTCCAGTTCCATTAATCTGGTCATTCCAGCATAGCTTGTCAGCCCTGTTCAATTCCTTGCCAGCAAATGTAAATTCCGTAACAATATCAAATCCTTAAGCAGGCATACGTTTTCCATTCTTAAAGAGCGCTGCCGAACCAAAGTGCAATAATTTTCGTATTGAATAATGTTATATAATTGTGCTTTTAAACTGTGTGCAGGCTTAGCCGTTAGTTATCTCTAGAGTCATGTAGTCTCATTTTGTATTACTGTATTACTGTATTACAGGCGAAGAGCCATTTTATAGATAGATATAACGCTATTGAACCTTTATTATTATTATTATTGTTATTCTCATTCATTTTCTTCTTCTTCTTCTTCTTATTATTATTATTATTATTATCACGAATTTTGTTGTAATATTATCTTCATCCCTAAGTTGGCTAACAGAGGCTTCATGATTTGCTTCGAACACTAAACACTGCAATTTTTTTGTAACACTACACAGCACCCGATTCTGCTCCACTTAATGTTGGAGGATACAATGTGAGTGCTATCGCCATATTCATCCAATGGGCTCCCCCAGCCGGTAATTTAAACGGAATTTTGCGATGTTATGAGATAATTTACCGTCCGGTCAATACAAGTCTTGGACCAGCTCAAAATGTGTCTGTACCTGCAACAGCCATTTCGCACGTGTTACTGAAGCTTTTGGTCTTCACGGAGTATTCGATCACCGTTAGGGCCAAGACTATCCTACCAGGCCCGGAGAGCGCCCCGGTCAAAATTACTACTGATGACAAACTTCTGCCGCGTAAGTTCATGGTTTGATGTTTCATGGAGTAACGTCAGAAAATTTAGAAAAATTTACTTTTTGTAAATCATGTTATGGCGAAAATAAGATACAATTCGTTTCATTGCTGGTAAGCTTATAGTTCATTGCAGCTCAATTTAGTCATAGCACAGACTGGTGACGCCAGAAGGAAAGAAGGAAATACAATAATAATACGGTAGTAATCTGTTTGATGGGCGCATTTTGAAATCTCATTGCGCTTGAAAAAAGTAAACACGGTTACATATGTTTCTAACTACGATTAAAAGTAAAATGAAATAAACTACAACTAGCTGTTCATGAATCAGATGACAACGAGAAAAAAGTCTTAAGTGCAGTCTTAATTGGTGGATTCGACGATGCTGACTTAATATGCTTAGGTTTAGAGTTCCAAAGTTTTGGTGCAGAGAAGGAGAACGCCCTTTCGCTATAGTAGATTGTGTTTGGACGGTGGGAGATTTGGAAGAAAGGAATAAAGAGAAAAAGGAATGAGAAAAAAAGGAAAAAGGAGTAGAACAAAAGCAGTGAAGCAAAGAATGAGCAGATGGATGAATAAAGACTTGGAGAAGTAAGAGACTAAAAAAATAAGATTCGGAAGAGAGGCGAATTGATGGACGAAAAAGTCCTAGCTGTTTTACTTGTAAACAACCTTAAAAGTAAAATATGTTTTATCATCCAAAATTTAAATGAAAGGGTCTTAAAAAGTGTGAGTTAAATGGACAGGTTTGAAACCTTTAACAATTGTAAACTTTGAATTTGGTTTTCAGCCCCAGGTGAAATCCCGCAAAATGTAACTACCTTGGAAAGTACCCCTAGAACGTGTCACATATCTTGGCTACCAGTAAACAATAGTCATCCTGATCCCGATGGCGATGTCGTAGGTTATCACGTGCGAATTACACTAGCCAATACCAACAATCCACCACGAGTAGAGAGGATTTTAGGAAGACTAACGAACAACACAAACATTACTGGACTCGAAGAATACACACAATACAACATTTCGATAACAGCTTTTAACTGGTATGGAGATGGCAACGCGAGTGACTTCTTCTTCTGTCTAACACAAGAGGATGGTTAGTATTAATGTTAGTTGTATGAAACTGTACCAAGGCATTGAATTGTCTATGTACACTAAAAGTAACACCCGAAGTAGTACAGTATGTAACAATGCGAAGTGGATCGAAATGTTGCTGGGGAAAGGGGTTGCTAGTTAAGAACGGGGAAACAAAACCAAACCATTTCTAGCTTAGAACAGGGTCAGGTTGGTGAAGGTCCAGCGGAACAACTCCACCTAAAATACTGCTAAGTACTCCCTTCCCCTCCCAGGAGGTGGGTTGATAGTCTCTATAAACCAAAATGCTAACTGCCTTTCGATTTGATCTTTTGAACATAAAAGAATAAGCAAAATCTGCTTTTCAGCTCCGAGTGACATTCCGCAAAACCTACAAGCCTTTAACACAAGTGCAAACAGTATCAAAATCCAATGGTCTAACATTAAAGGCATCGAAGAAAATGGGATAATTCGTGGATTCCGTATCAAGTACTACCTGCTGATAGACGGTCCAAGCACAGCAAAAATTATTACTGTCTCACTCAACACCTTTGCGCGTCAGAGGCGGGCAGCCGTTGGCTACGACCTCCACACCCGAGAGATACGAGGCCTTGAAGAGTATATGGATTATGTGGTACAAGTTCTTGGATATACAATCGAGGACGGCCAGTATACCCCACCATTTATTGTTCGAACTGGTGAAGCGGGTAGGTTATGCAACAATATTAAGTTTTCAACATCGAATATTGCATTTGTAGCGTTCTGATTGGTTCATTCTATTTCAGTTATCAGCCCTTATGCCGATTGACCATATATGGAAACCTACTGTGCAGTGTTGTAGAGCTGAAAAACGGTTCTGAAAAAATTTAAAAGCGGTCAGTTTAGGTTTGGAAAACTTAAGACGTTTATTGAAACAATTATCCTGTTCGCGCTTGTTGGGTATAAGATAGTTTATAGCCAGCGTCTCAGTCATCTCAGCAAAAGTGTTGACAGTGTTTAGATTTTAAAGGTAGTTGGGTGGTACCGCAAAGTGCCAACTGAGCAACACTGCAGAATGTTAAATGCTGGTTGTTGGTGTTTTCATTTTTAGGCGACCTTATTAGCTCCTGTAGTGATTGGCTCAATTCCAAAGTTTATACTGCGATTGGGTCTTACGTCATTCCTATTGTTACACTACATACCTTGCAACCGAGGGTTTTTCTCCCTTCGCCAGACTCATTTACATATATGCATCGGCTGTATAGACCATGTTCAAAGATGGCAGCGGTTACTTAATCTCTATTGAAAATAGCCTTATGAGCCTCGTTCTTGAGTAAAACTTCAAAATAAATGTTACTCAAAACGAGGCAAGTAGGGTCTTTTTGAATGCAAACAATAATAATACATTTATTTGCACTTTGTGTTACAGTTTTCAAGTTGGTACAAATGGTTTTAAACGGAGTGGAAGTAAGGGCTAGTTGGAAACAGGTGGCCTTTACAAAAGAGAAACTATTATAAGTAATTAGGGTCAGAATATGATTGACGGTGATTGAGTCTTAATTGTAAGAGATAGGCCCTACCTGTAATATTATAAGTTACTTGTAAAATTATAAAGGTGCAAGATAAATGTATAATGAATACAGACATAGCGAAACAGTCACTCTAAACCTGGGGGAAAAGCAGATTGAACAAGGAAAGGATCAAAACCCGAAGGAAAAAAAACAAATTATCAGTAAGTCAAAATGAGCAGAATATAGAAGATTTTAAATTCGCCGCCATTTACGAATAAGATCTGTAGTCTGGTCTTCCCCTAAGCCGACTGATTGACGAGAACATTCTTTGCAGCTCCATCGTTGCCCCCAGCCAACTTTACTGGCTTTAATACAAGCTCTACCAGCATTAGACTTGTGTGGAACCAAGTACCCCTCAGAGACAAGAATGGAGTCATTCGGAGGTTTACCTTGAAATATTGGAAAACCGATGATGCTGTTAACACTACAAAATATGTGGAAGTGCCAGCGTCGCAAGCTCGGTATAATGCTACTGGAAACGAAAGCGACCCTAATCTGGAATATTTTTCCGTAGAAGTTAAAAACTTACTAATCTGGACTAACTATTCATTTCAAATAAGGGCTTTTACGATCAATTATGGAAACTTCAGCGACCCACTTATCATCAAATCGGACGAAGACAGTAAGTCTATTAGATAATTGAATATATGTTCAACAACAACTTTGGCTATAACCCATAGTTATAAATATACAGATGTTAGAAAAGTAAATAAGTATTTTGTAGGGTGCAGGCTTGAACACCCTCTGTTAGGATTTAATATGTACATAAAATTATTATACTGGGTCGATGGGGCACACAAAACACATGTAAAGACGTGAATTAAGTGCGATGATAGACTGTAATCTTGAAATTTCGTTGATATTTTGTGCCTATTTGACGGAGTCTTCACACCACCTATAAGTTTTCGTTCGTCCGCAGAACGCGTGTTTGTCCTGACTTTGCATATTTCGCAATTCGCTAGTGTTTTTTTTACCACTGCTGTGCTAGTTTTGTTATAATTGCCCTCTGAAAGAAAAGTATTTGATTCAGAAATAATTAGTTCTTATGATCATATTTTACGTGAAACAATTTTTACACATGAATAGTCCTGGCACAGGACCTCTAATAGCACTGCTTCTTGTTTAACGGACGATGTGACGAAAGATGGCCGCACAAATGTTCAACCCTCGACAAGGCTGGTTATCGACTCCGGAGCCTCACGCTTGGGAGTCATAGTTCTTATCCACTGAGCCAAACACACACAGTATTAGGTAAATCTAAAGTTAAATGTTTTTATCACCTTGCTTTTACTCCTTTTCAGTACCATGTCTACCACCTTATTACATCACCTATGACGTACCATCGTTGACTTCCTTAAAAGTGATGTGGAACCCAGTCCCCGAACACTGTCGTAATGGGATTATCCGGGGTTACACGGTGTCGCATAAAGCAAACGCACCTAATGCAGAGTGGCAGGTTAAGAACTACACAGAAGACGTTTTTCAGTGTGTTCTGGAAAACCTGAGTAAGGACAAAAACTACACGGTTCGTGTGGCAGCCTTCACTCGCATTGGTGTTGGAAATGCAACAGAAGATCTCATCTGGCCTGATCGAATTGGTAAGAAACCGTTAGAAGCTGGTTTTACTATGAGCTAAGCACGGCATGTCCGGGATAGATCCGAAATTTCCTTTCAAACATGCCGACCACTTCAAAATTTCTTATATGTTGCAGTGTCATTTTTTTTCTTATGAGCAAGCCTTTGAAAACAACTGCTGAGTTTTCGCGTGTATGATTTTTCAATGGTTGACCAGATTTCTTCATTTCCTGAAAAAAATAGTATAATGGAACACAGTCTCTCAGTTTCTCCTACCGACGCTCTCTAATCAAGCATAAGGATGAAATAACAAGTTTAACGAAACCTAAAGCTGGATTTTGGAGACCTGATCTCTTTTTAAATGTTATTATAGCTTAGTTTATCAGTTAAGGAAATGGTGGAAGAAAGGTAATCATTGGTAAAGTGGGAGAAAAATCTATAGAAAAGATGAGTAAACTTGAAAAAATTCCGAAATGGCCAAAAACATTTGTACGAGTAATAATAGTAACAAACAAACTGAGTTTTTATAAAAAATCAGAGAAAAGAATATCAAAAGGCGAGGCAAGACAAAGACGCATTTGAATTTCTACAAACCGTACGCGTATTTTCATCGTATGCTTCTCAAACTTTACAAACCAACCTAAATGAAGTACTCTTTTTTAAAATCGAAAAACTGATTTTCATATATGCTCCCCAAAAGTGAGGTCCCCATCTCAAACAAGTTGGTAAAGAGTTCTCAATATAGAATTTGAAGTATAACACGTTATTTTTCTCTTTCTTTTTCCGCCTTACCCTTAACTAATCCAGTATAACTCTTTATTTGGGTATTCATAACTGCGGCAAGAACGTAAATGAAACAAGATATAAGTTACTATGTTTCGATTTCGATTTGAGTTAACTTTTCGATCAGTTCAGTTTCACAGGTTTCGGAGGTTTTTTCCTTCAGAGCCTCTTTAACCTAAACTTTAACAAACAGTACTTGTTTTGGGCATCTTTTATCACTCTCGACAAGAATTTGGTATAAGTAACAAGCGTTTGTTTTTCAGGTCCAAAACACAAACCCATTAATATTACAACTGAAAACTTTACCACCCCTTGGAGTATTCCAGTAACTTGGAAACCCATTCAGGATGAAGAAACAATGAAGAAGTTGATTGGTTACCGTATTTCCTATCGAGAAGTTCTTGTTGGGCTTGATAAAGTCCTAGGACCGTTGAAGAATTTCACAGTACGAATGGATTCCCTCTACACTATCATGGGAAGACTGGATACTTTTACTCGCTATGAGATTCGAGTATCGGGGTTTACCAGAAAAGGAGACGGACCGTACGGGATAGCATGGGGAGGTAATCGTGATTTATTTTGGTACTTTACGTGATGTTAAAGATTTTCGAAACATTTTCTTAACCAAAATAGAAGATTTTATTAATAGTGTTTGCCAAATCTATGATTAAAACTTTCTGGTTTGTTGCAAAATTTCGGATCACCTTTGATTATCATATGCAACTTGCAAAAAACCTTAAGAACTCAAACCTCTTTAAATGTTGCTTGCAACACAAGAACACAAACGTAAATTCATACCATTGTGTCATGTTATTTATATCAAACGGAAAGATCTATGAGGAACTACGTAACGAGTATGAGATTGGAGTTTAGGCCCAGGGGGTACTCCCTATATTTGTGTGGTAGGTATAACTGTCGTTTTTTTAGGGGTTAAATTTGCCGGTCCGGTATCTTTCAAGGGTTTGTATTTTTTTGTCACTTTAACATGTTCTAAAAATAACGTTTCTATGTTGTGTGGAAAATAATATCGAAACGGCTTAAAACTAACAAAAAAGTAATTTCTTTACTTTTTACCCTCAGAAACTTGCCGCTGTCACAAACGAATCACAACTAATTACCGTATATTCCCTCCCTACGTGGGAATATCAAATGATACTTTGCCGATAACTGTCTCAAAAATGGATGGCATGTTACCCTATATCTTAAACGATCTCGCCGTAACATGCTGCAAGACGTGCAAGCTTCATGGAGAATCATATGTAGACTTCAGCTTAAACGGGAAAAACGAGCCAGCAAAACAAAGAACTATTAGGGCTGTCAAAAGCCAAATTGGTGACTACGTAGATCTGAGTTTTCCTGTTTATGGCTGGAAATGGTTATCCGTATACGAAGCGTATTATCGGTACATACCCTTGGTGGAGTCCCCGGGAATCGCCTACATTGTAATCATGGATGATGCCCAAAGTCCTTCTGAAAAGATGTTTAACTCGATCATTGGGTTATGGTCATATGTTGTAATTACAATGTTTTTGGCAGTGGCAGCTGGAATCATCATATGGCTCCTTGTACGTAAATTGATTCTGGCTAATTGATATTGGTAGAAACTGTTGTAGTTTGTTTAGTGTAAGTTAAGGTTAAAGGGGTTAATTGTTTCTCAAAAATGCGAGTTAAAACGTTTCACATTTTCATTACTCAATTCCATACGTTTAGTAAATCAGGTGAATTTAGCACTTCATCAAAGAAAGTTTTGAGTGGCCAGTCAACTTTCCTATTCTTAAAACCATTTAACTTGCCTCTAATATTGAGTTTACTTTGTCCAAGGTTTAATAAGTAATACATCTTCATAAAGGTGTCTTTATCATTTCCTTTTTTAAAATCACAGTCAATTTCTGCAATCTGGTTAGCACAAAGCAATAAGATTTTTTTCTAAAGTGCACTCTTTTGAACTCTGTATCGTATCTTCAGCTACAACATAAAACAGCCAGTGAGGTTTACTTTACATATCTTTATGAAAGTGTTTCTGAAAAACATTAATCTTGATTCAAAACCACTAAATAAAGTCAAATGCTTGGATGTTCAAAAATTGTTCGATTTATTTTCCAAATCAACGTTTAATAACGACGGAAAAGAAACAACAATTCACCCACCACTTTTCTATTTTTATTTTAATTTAAAGTAGCAGAAGCTATACAAAAGTTTAGTTTTTGATTAAATGTTAGTATTAAATGATCAAAACTTAATTGGAACACTGTTTCTCAATTTTTAGTGCTTCGGTTAAAAGTGGAATCTTTTGAATTTACACAGGATACGAGCTCAAACCCAGATCAGTTTCCACCTAATTTCCTTCAAGGTTCCTTCAGTGGAGTGTGGTGGGCGTTTATCTCCATGACAACGGTTGGGTAAGAAAATCTTCTTTCCTGGTAGCAAGAACAGCAAAGATTTTGCAATTTAAAATTTGAAAGAGTAGACTAAAAAAAGCAAGGACTCGGACTTCAAAAGTGCTTAAAGGAGAAATGACGAATCATTATTTAGTTCAACCATTATTTAGTTTGGAAAGTTTTTTATACTGTGCCATTGCATTTTCATAAAGCACCTATGCACTGTTAAAAAAGTTTAACAAGTATTTCCTTGTCATTGATAAACAGGTAGTAGGCCATTGTATCGGTGAAAACTAACAAAAGTTTCAAACTGCTATTACTTTATTCAACTGATTGATAACGCTAGGTTGATAATAGTAACAATAGTTCGAAATCTGAGAAGAAATACAATTTAAGGGTCACAATTGTTAAACTAGTTTGATGAAAGACAGAAATTGATGAATATTTACCCATTTTTTCGATTTGTGGTCCTCACCATTTCATTTTCATTTGTTTGGCGATTCATGACGTTGTTTGCATTTAGGCAATACAGCCATACACCTTTGCGAAAACTACAAGAACTATAAGCACGACATCTAGTGAGAAAGTCTAAGATCCCCTGCAGCGACTGGGATAAAAAAATTTGTATTTTGTCAAAGGTTTTTATCTGTTTAAGTTTTGAAAAGTTCTGGTTATAACGCTAGAGAGCACAGAGGGACTAGTTGCTATTAAATCTGTTTGGTATCAATCCAGACTTCATGTTGTGTTTCTGTCTTTGGTAAAGACAAATTTTAAATAAGCCCCCTTCCCCTCTTCCCCCTCCACTTGCCCCACCCATCTCTTAATTTTTTGAATAGTGCCGGTTATAACGCCAGAAGAACACAGAGCTACTAGTTGATCTAAAATCTGCTTGGTATCCATGCAGGCAGACTTCATGTTAAGTTTCTGTCTTTGCCAATCGACAAGTTTTTAACTAAGCCCCCTCCCCATCCCCCCCCCCCTTACCCCACCCATCTCTCTAACAAGCTCCGTCTGGAAGGTCTTAAGATAAGATAAATAAGCTACCGGGGGCTTATTAGAGCATTTATGGTAGGACTAACGGCTGGTTGTTTTACTTCCCAGATATGGTGACAAGTTTGCGATATCAGTTCGTGCCAGGGTGTTCAGTGTCATTTGGATCCTAACAGGCCTTGTGGTCTACGGAATCTTAACCGGCGCCATAACAACCGCTTTGGGTAGCGTTGTCTTTACTGCGCAAACAGACCTTTATGGGGCAAAGGTTTCTATACCAATCCATCTTCTTAAAATAAAAATAATACGAGAAGCCCTTTCATATTTTTATGTCGGTGTTTAATATTTCGGCTATTATCCGACGGCCGTCTAAGATAATAGGAACCTTTAGCAACGAGAACAACCTACAGAAAGCTTTGTTAATTTTCATTTGTCTTTAAGAAAAACACTTTCATTGTTTTCTTTTCACAAAGAGTAACTCGGACAAGAGGTAGAGCAAACTAGTCATACGTGGCCGGAAAGGGCAAGCGAGAAGTGCGTTTTTTGTAAGCCGTCTTTGTTGATGCCTCAACAGTGTCATCTGATTGTCCTTGCGTGCAATGCTTCAAACAACTTTCTCAGTTTCTTGTAGGTAGACGTACCACCACTTAGAACTAAGACATGATTAATGTTTACAGGCGGTCGGAAGGGTTTCTCGTATTGATATTTTTCGTATAGCTGTGTGCACGAATTAAAATATCTTCTTGAAACATTTAGAATCTGTATACCTTACCAAAAATACCTCTCGAACCAAACTTCAATTAGTGCGGTAGACATGCTTCCCAACATGGAAATTTTTGGGGACTCTATTTTTTATTCTGCTGAACGCTTATCAATTAAATTGATTTCCTTAAGTAATATCCAGTTGCTTTAGCTTTTAGTGTCTTCCCGCTATTTTTATTGTCTTAAACTTTACCAAAATGTTTTGAATTTGATTGTTTATTTTAGTTTAAGCCTTTTCTTCCTTAAGACAACAACAAGATCTTTATTTCTATAATAGTAATACAAACTATATAAACATTAATGCACTGATCCGCAAATAGCAGGGCTAATCGAGGCGAATCAGAAAACTAATTAAGTGCTAAATTACATAACAAGCAAACACAACAAAACTAAAAAAGAAAAGGGAAAAAAAGGAATGGGTTTGGGAGAGCGGTCTTTATTTTTACTCAATACTCTTACACTTTTACAATTAAAATACTTATTGTCCTGATACATGGGAATCTACAAGGTACGTTTAAAAGCCAGTGATGGTTATCAAGTAATGTGAACGTCCTTGAATGTAGTTTCTCTGTTCTCCGTAGGTTGGAGCAGTTCAAGACTCGCCCGAGTTTCGTTTTGCAATAAGAAAAAACGCAAAAGTAAACACAGGTAAGCAATTCAATAAAAGCAGGCAGGACGTTAATCAGATTACATAATATTTTTGCAGTGAGTTTTCCGACCGCTGACCATCTTTACCAATCCAATAACGTTTGTTCTCTGTTTTCTAAATTTTCCCCGCTCCAGAGCTGAAGATCCATTTGCAAAACGTCGTCGCCACATTTCGGTAGTAGAAACAAAATGGTTTCGAAAATCTTTAAAATAGAGCAATCAGCTGGGTACAGCATATGAGTGGGAAATCTGTAACTACATTTTTAAAAAGAACTACAGCAAACACTTTTGTTTCATTTTTACATGCAGAACAAACACAGAACCGGCACAGATTGCCTATCCCAAAAAGCTAACAGCAAACAGACTATTCGCCCATACTATTAGAAATATCTTACAATCTTTTATTCTTCTTTGGTGCATGCAGAGAAAAATTATAGCACGTTTCAAGAAGTCTACACAGCGTTGAAAGCCAGAGAGGTCACTGGAATGCTGATGGATACGTACGAGGCTGGAACAAAGAAACAAGTGTTGAACGACCCTAAAATAGCTGTCCAGAGAATATTTGACTACAGCTCCACGTTTGGTGTTGTGTTGTCTGGTAACTCGACTAAATTGCACACCTGCTCAAAAGGCTACATGCAGGGTAACAAAGGAATGATGAGCCATCATATTGCGAAGTTTGTCCAGTCGTTGGAGGTATGTAAGGGAATAGTTTGAGGACACGATGATATCATCTATACTGATAACCTGGTGTACCCTGCGACAATGACAATAAAACAGTATGTAAGGGAATAGTTTGAAAACACAATATCATCTACACTGATAACCAGGTGAGAGCCTGTGACAATGGCAGGCAAACAGTATTTAGGGGATTAGTTTGAGGACACGGTGACATCATCTACACTGATAACCAGGTAGCCCCTGTGACAATGACAGTCAAACAGTACGTAAGGGAGTAGTTTGAAGACACGATGATACTAGCCTTTAACAAACACCTGTTGGATTTCTTGACTACCAAAGAGTAGTAGAATATCTGAATATCTATATCTCTCACTTGTGAAAGACAAGGTCTAAATCAACAACTGTAAACACGACAACTGATGACGTGCTAGCTTGAAAACAATTTTGCTTTTTTGTTTCACAACTTAGGAAAACCCCATGCCGAAAGAAATAGAGTTGGCGACAGGAATGTTCAACGCAGAATCGGCAGAGTTCATCCAGACAGGAATTATTAGCGTTGGACTTCTGGGAGTTTTCGTTGTATTCGGACTGATTTGGGAAGTATACCGACGTCGTAAGCTTAAAGCACAACGTTCAGGTTAGAGTGCTTTTTTTGTTTTAAAAGAGAATTGTATAAGAATATAATCTCGATTACTTTTATATCTATTCCTACACACCTGTACAGTTTTTTTGTGTCTACTTGCTACATTGATGGGAAAACGATATAACAAAATAACTCATGCGCGAATCGCAGTTCGTTTAACAAAGTACGCAAAGTTTCGCCAAGCTATTTGACAATTTACGCGCGCCTCGCGAAGCCCTTGCCAACTTACATGCGCCTCGCAAGGCCATTTGACAATTTAATCCCGCTTTGCAAGGCCATATGACATTTTACGGGCCCCTTGCAAGGCATTTTGACAAATTACGCACTCTCATAAGGCTATTTGACAACTTACGCGCGCCTCGCGAGTCCTTTTGACAACTTAATCGCCCTTCGCGAGGCTATTTGACAACTCATCTGCGCCTCGCAAGGCCATCTGGCAACTTACGCGAGTCTCGCAAGGCCATTTGAAAACTTACGCGCATCTCGCAAGGCTATTTGAAAACTTACGCGCATCTCGCAAGGCTATTTGAAAACTTACGCGCATCTCGCAAGGCCATTTGACAACTTACGCGCGTCTCGCAAGACCATTTGACAACTAACGCTCGCCTCGTGAGGTCATTTGACAACTTACGCGCCTCTCGCAAGGCTATTTGAAAACTTACGCGCCTCTCGCAAGGTCATTTGACATCTTACGCGCATCTCCCAAGACCATTTGACAACTAACGCTCGCCTCGCAAGGCCATTTGACAACTTACGCGCGTCTCGCAAGACCATTTGACAACTAACGCCCGCCTCGCAAAGCCATTTGACAACTTACGCGCGTCTCGCAAGACCATTTGACAACTAACGCGCGCCGCGTGAGGCCATTTGACAACTTACGCCCCTCTTGCAAGGCCATTTGACAACTTACGCTCGCCTCGTGAGGCTAGTTGACAATTCACGCGCCCCTCGCGAGACCATTTGACAACTTATTCACGCCTCGCAAGGCTATTTGACAACTTAAGTGCGCCTTGTACGACCATTTGACTACCTATTCGCGCCTCGTGAAGCTATTTGACATCTTGTGCGCGCCTTACACGACCATTTGACAACAAGTTTTACTTCATCTATTTCTGTTTGTGTTCACCCTACCTTTATATTCGTCGGAGAGAAGACGTCTATAAGTCAAAGAGGTCTCTTTTAAGTGTAATGTAGAGCACTGGAAGTGTTGCTTATGATTTTATATCTAAGTCCAAATTTAGAGTTATACCACATTTCCGTGTTCCTTTACTACGTATAGAAAACCAAAAACAGCCTACCGCTAACTTTACAATAAAATGCTAAACGAACAGTAGTCACGACGTTTCTATGACTACTGCAGCATATGTTAACATCTAAATTCTCCTTAGAGCATGAATGGAAAATTAGTTATTAAGGGTTGAGAATATAAAGTTTGATCATTAACCAAAAACTTATGAAATCCTCCCAAACTACTTGTACAAAACATTATGGACATAAGTAATGATAATTTACAAGCTTATTTTTGGGCAACTTATGGAGTGAAAGGTTTGACCAATTCAGTAATAACTTTTGTTATCTTTTTGTCTTTCTTGTGATTAGATGACCTTAAAACTGCGGTTTTGGAAGCTAGATCCTGTATTGACGAATTCTACTCGAGCTTTACAGCAAAAATACAAGACCGCAAGGCAAGATTGAAAATATTGATGGACCCTGAAAAAGTCAAAACAAGTATGCTGGCATATCAAAATCAGACTTATGACGCGGCGTCGCTCGACAGCGGGAGACCAAACTCGCCAATGAGCGCAAACGGCGAAGACATTTACGTAGAGATCTAAGTTTCCAGTAATTTGAAAATCGTTGGAAGTAACTTCTTGCTAAGGGCCTGTTTACATGGAGACGATATCTCTATTGTTGCAGCCATCCTCATCAAACGGGTTACCCTTGTATGATGTATTTTGCCCTTCTGTTTACACGCATGATAGGGGCAACATAGCTCTGGGTATTCCCTACCAGATTCCTTGAGCCAGCGCGTTTCGTTTGCCCAGCGCTAGTAAACGTATGCGATACAGCTTACCTACCTTCGCAAGTATATGCGTTTTACTGAGAAAAGCAAAGTTCAAAGGTCAACACTTAACATTGAAAAGCTAACCTCCAAAAATATTATCAGTACACCTGCCGCTAAAACACGCTGTTTATCTAGCACTCTTAATTTCTGTTTGTTCCCGTCAGCAGCCAAGCTTTTTACTGTGACGGTTTCGCAATATAATCCTCCCTTAAAAAGGACGCATTTTTTTCCTGATGCGGTACGGCTCTACTAATAGGGGTAACCCTCCTCCTTTTAATATAGGCCTTAATAGATTGATCGAGGGACCCTGTACGGATTGCTCCCGTTTTTATATTCTTCATTGTATCCCAAGAGGACAGCGACGCCAAAACATGAAACTAAAACTTTTATCATTTAACAAAGCTGAGTCGTTGTGTGCACGCGAAAAATTCTATTTGTAGAAGATTTTTATGAGTATGTGATGGGCAGAGTGTTATTCCAGTACGCGTATATAGCTCTGCCGAACTAACGTTATAACTTCTTAATATAACTTACAACAGAAAATGAAATAAACTATGAATATGTTAGGGAAACTGAAAATGCAATAAAAGAATGCAATACTTCCTCTTTAATCATTCATTGCCATAACAATTTTACGCTGTACTATCATGTATTACAACACCTTTAGCTTAGTTTTTGTTCGGTACAAAAATAAAAACAATTTAGGAACAGTTTGAGGCTCAAATCGCCTAAAATTAATCACATTCCTCCGGGCCAAGTTAAAAGGTTCTCGTAAAATAGTGATAGAGTATTGTCGTGCTAATCTCACCCGAAAATTGGGTTTAAGCGCAGCGTTTAAAAGGACTCTTAGAACAGTATCAACTAGTAAACATTAGCAATGCCAAAACCTTTACAGTGTGGAGTTGTAGAAAGCTGTTAAGTCATCTGCTGTAGCAATTCTTGGTAAGACAGAACTTGTCGAAGGATCGCAAACCTTGTTACCTAGCAACATGAGTACACGGATGAATAAAGATAGTCTGCACATGCGTCAGCCTCGCATACATGTGCCGGGTAAAAAAGTTCACGTTTACACACTGGGAACAGAGTTATTAACTCCATATTTGTTCTCTTAATTTCTTTAATCTATTCAAAAACAATCTCAAGCAATTAACATCAAATAAAGTTGTATATTAAAAAAACAGTGTCTCGGTTGTTGTCAAGTAAAATAAAGAGTTAGGCCTATTTTATTTATCGTGCTATCATCAAATCGAACACAATTCATTTGGCACGGTTATAACAGGGCCAAAGCCTACCGTGGCAATTTATACATCGCACCAAAATCGGTCTGCGTCACTAGCTAAGAGTTGGACTACACAAAGTGCATTTCAAGGGAGCCACACGAAATGTTCTTAAATTAGTTTGCAATTGAGTGCGATAATTTTGCACGATTTATGAACTGATTTGCGCTATCGCCTTTCTGCACGGTCAGATTGACCATGGCACATCACTTGATCAGGACATCAATACAATATACATCGCGCTTTGACCGTGCTATCAATTACACGCCAAAAAAAATAATAGCTTGGTTCGGTGCGATAACGGCGCGATATATAAATTAAGCCTTAGATTAATTCTAATTTGAGCGGGAGGTGCGCCGCAAAATAAGGTCGATGATAGTTTATAGTAGTAAATATTATCATGACTAACAACAATACATAATAAACAGGCTTCGTTGTTCACAGTGGTTGGTACATTTTGCTTGAGACTTTTAATAAGCATGAACTCAAAATCGTTTGTGCCACCTGCGCCTCCAGTTCCAGGGAAGATGGAACATTGATGTTTTCTTTAAAAAAAAGTTTTTTTTAAAGATTTGAAGTCTTCTAAAAATTACTCCTGTTGAGGAAAGCGCCAGGCTAAAGTATGGTCTTTGACAAGGTAAGAACCACACAGCAGAATATGATAAGACAGGTTTGAATGCAAAAACAGGGAGTCTTTCAGCAATTGACTTGCTGTATTTGTCAACGGCTTAGATATTTTTAGGTCTTATTTTTTCGAAAGCTAGCTAATATCCTCAACTTCAGCACATGTCTGTCTCTTCATTCTGCAAATTTAGTTTTTGTTTCCGTGTTAAAGGGTACTCAAATATAGGTCTATAACTGTCCCTTAAAACACGCAGAAATTTCAATTCTTATAGATTTTTAAATCATAAAAACAATAGCCGTTAGCAACCAGAACAATTAGCAAAGTAATTTTCGAGAGCAGTTTTGGCCCAGTTAGAAAATGGAGGCTTTCTTTTATAGTTCATTTTGTCAAGCCATAATCGGCTGGTTTTGCTAATATACAGTTACAAAACCCTCGACAGTTCCCGTTACCCGATTTTCGTCTTTCTATCATTTTTTTTTTCTTTGTTAAAAGGGAAATATAGCAAAGGAATTTATTTTGTAGATATGAATTTGTATAAGAAAAAAATGAACTGCATCGGAAGTGGAGATTTGAATTCTGAGCTGCATAGTAATTCATGCATCTGTACCCAAATTTCATGGTTGATCAGTACAAATGCTTTTTAATAGAGTCGACTCGTGTCTGTTTACCCACAATGATCACTTTTGTGTTTGTTATTGCAACTCAACGGCTCTAACGGGGGTATAAGCGGAATATTATTTTGAATAAAATATTTGATATCGTGGTCGAAAACTGCAGAATATTGAGCTAATATATTTGCCTGAAAAATATACCGAATAGAGAATATTCCAATAAAGCGAATGAAAGAACATCAAGGAAACTTTTAATAAATGGGAGGGATTTAAAAAATGGGGTGATTCTACGCCCCCGAAGCCGTCTTAAATACAAGTACTTCTTTTAAACATTAAACTTTATTCAGCCTCCTTTGTACGGAATTCATAGAATGTAATCTAAAGAGAGAGACATTGGCCTTTGATCAAATAATAATAACAATAATAATATCAGACAAAAACCAATGAAAAAAGTGCCGATGTTGGCGTCAGTTGTAACGAGAATGAAAAACGGAATCTTGAAAATACGTACAACGCTAAAGACATTTTTGATAAAAGCGTGAACTTCCCATGGAGAGAAATAAGAAAACAATTAAAACCAAACAACCTGCATGCCGAAAACAACACGCCATTGGGCAGTCAAAAATTAAATTTCTCTAGCCTGCAGTGTTAATATATCCTGATAAACTAATTGGTTTTCTTATAGCTATTTTCTTCTCAAGCGTACAACAAACAGCTAAAGTTGTTTAAAAAAGTTATGAAAGGCTGTAAAAGTTAAAAGTGGTATAAAACCGAAGAGTTTTCGCCTTAAAAGTCATAAAAGTTAATCTAAAATTGGATGAGTTTTTTTGTTTAAAGATATTGATCTTTAAACAAAAAAACTCA
>JAOBAT010052994.1:0-50133 GCA_026413305.1 Hydrozoanthus tunicans
AAGATAATAAACCGAAATATTGCCTCTAGTTTGATTTAGTGAATATCACTATGTTGTCCGTATTCGGATTATCTTTCATACTGTTTAATCATTGTCACCTGCTGAAAACGGCACGCAACTTTAACAACAACGACTCTCGAAAATGGGTCAAAAATAGCAAAATATTGTAACTATTACAAAATATTTACGTGTATACATATTACAAAGTTGCTTTACAATTATCGCAAAAACTTTTATGATATTACTAAACCTACTTGAATAGTGTGAGAATATAAAGATTTCAGATCATAAATATAGTAGGACATTTTGGAAATGTCGAGTGTCTAAAGTAACTATAAGTTTTCTAGTTTGACACTAGCTGCTTTGCTCAAAATCTCAAAATTCCTTCGATGAAACTTGGAATACAAGTTTAAAAAATACGATTAATTTACATTTTAGAATAGAGACTCTATAGAGAGCTACCAAGTCAATGAAAAAAAAACCCTTGCTGTTCATGTAATTATTATTTTACATTTCCGTCTTTTTGGCACCCATTTCTGTGATCTTTTTTGATTACATGCTAAATCTTATTCATTATAAAGACACT
This sequence comes from Hydrozoanthus tunicans, assembly GCA_026413305.1. NCBI lineage: Eukaryota > Metazoa > Cnidaria > Anthozoa > Zoantharia > Hydrozoanthidae > Hydrozoanthus > Hydrozoanthus tunicans. Next base: position 587 of record JAOBAT010052994.1, read on the forward strand.
TCAACGAAATTTGTTTCTTAATTAGAGACCGTTGGGTATACTGCACAGTATCGAAACAAAAGTATGTTTTTTAACTCTTCAAATAAAAAGTGTATCTTTAAAAATGAGACTGTAATAGTGTGTTGGCACAGTTTTTTTTCTTTGCTTAATCTTGATTTAATCTTTAATCTTAGTTCGTTTTTGTTTTTCTTATTTAGACGTGCAAAGAATACCAATGATTGACTTTGTGTTTGCACTAAACGCTCGTGGTACTAATGGTGAAGACAACTTCGGAAAGATGAAGCTACTTGTTCAGGAACTTGTAGACAAGTATAGTCAAGGAAAAGTCAGATACGGATTAATAATCTTTGGTGATACTCCATCTGTACGCTTCAAACTTACCGACACCTTTACCAGCGACGGTGATCTAAAGAGGTCAATTATTCGCCAGAGTAGGTTAGACGATGGTGCTGCTCTTGACAAAGTCTTTTTAGAGAGCAAGAAAATGTTTGAAGAGTCGAAGCGACCTGGTGCGAGGAAGATTCTTGTTGTAGTCATGGACAAAAGGTCTACAAGTACCATTGATAGTTTGAGGTCAAACGCCAAGACTTTAGAGAACTCTGGAGTTGTCGTTATTCCAGTAGCTTTAGGAGGGGCAAATTTTGGCGAAATGGCAAATATTACATCTGATTTGAGTAACGTTATTCGAACAAATGGCTCCACGGATGCAAAGACTCTAGCTGAAACAGTTATAAAGAAATCTCTATCAGGTGAGTCTTTGAACGTTTCGTGCTCTTTACAGACAAGAGCCTGTGGCTAAAGATTGGCACACTTTCACAGTTTCAATCTTTACAATAAACTTTTAAAGCAATCAAGGCACTCTTTATGGTACAGTTTAAGGTGTTTATAGGTGTTTCGGCAGCATCTACTGCAATAGCAGCCATATTCAGCTAAAAATTCACAATCTCTAAGATCGATAGATCATTCAGTACAAGAGTTTGTTCGTGCTCGCTGTGTTACTAGCTGTGTTGGTGAAAGTTACGCCGTTTGCTTACATGAATCCTGGAATACTCTATACGGATCGTTCATTTTATAACTACTCGGTAAGTCAACATCTTGACGCGAAAAACGTTATTTTGATAGGAGGGTGAAAAAGATGCTATATTATCTCTGCTTTGATTGTTTTTCTCTTATAGATTAGCAAACACAGATTCAGTTTTAAGATCAAAGATCTAGAAACCCTCCACATAAACTGTATGAGGCCTTCGCTGAATCAGCAGTTATACCATACCAATTTAAACCTCTATTATCAATCTTTTGTTGTTTTTTACACTGCCTTTGCTTTTCTATTCTCCGCTACTGTTCCCCCTTCTTCCAAGATCAGTATGCACCTATTTTTCCAAGTAACTGTTTTTAACTATTTATAGATCAGCACTCACTAGCATTTTGATGATGGCAGTAGAGGCTGCCGAACCAAGTAAATATACCATGTACTATAACCATAAAGGGAGTCCTTGTTTTAAGTTTTGAGCTGTTAAAGCCTTGACTTTACGATAAATTTAAAAGTCGATGGTTTTAAATCTTTGCCGTCCTAAGTTTTGAAGTATAGAGGTTTCGAGTAATAGTCCTTTGTAAGGTAGGGGGTCGAACCAAGCTCGCATTTAAACGAAAGCTAACATTTGATACTGTAATACGGGCTAAACAGCTAGATTTGCATAAACATATTTAGGGCAAACCAGGCAGCCGATATAACATCGATAAGAACAGACGTTGTCCCAGTCTTTAAACGCGCTCTTGGCGCTTGGTCTGTAAATGTTCGTTAAGTGTTATGAATTCTTAATTGTAGTCATGCTTATCGATAGCGAAATCAATTCAAACTTAAGTTAGTTTAAACGACTGCTACTGTTTAATAGCTGTTGTAGCAACTAGATGTTTTGTTAAAGCTGCTTGTGGTAGAAATGTGGAAGACAATAATTGTTTTACAAATATTTTTTAATACACTTCCATTCCTAGATAATATTGTTTCATTGGAATCTTTCTTGCCTTGAATTTGTGAAGAACCAGGAAATACAAGGCGAGAAGTACTGATTAACGGGATATCAACAAAACTATTTGCTAACCATTGGTACTTTTCCTTACAGCAAAACCCGTTGTTCCTAATATCGACTTGGTTTTCGTCGTAAATGCTGCTTCTACAGACTCGGACCGAACTTTCACACAAATGAAAAGCATCATGAAAAAGGTTGTAGACAAATATGGAACTGACAGGGTCCACCACAGTATCGTTACATTTGGTACCAAACCTTCCATACAGGTTCGATTTCAGAGCGGCCTTGTCACTGAGGAACAACTCAAGAAAGCTATAGATTCATTACCGAAACCTTCAGGCGGCTCTGTACTAGATCAAGCTCTGGAAGAAGCCAAAAAGCTCTATACTGATGCTGCATTAGCAGGGCGTAATGCAAAGAAGATAATCGTACTTATCACTGATAAGAAATCGGACAACACAAAAGATGAGTTGAAGAAATCGTCCTTAACACTAGAGCAAAATGATATCCGAATCCTTGCTGTTACGATTGGGAATGAGGCTGATCCGACGGAGCTGGAAGACCTTGTGAACAAGCCAAGTGACATCATCAATACTCAAGAGAAGGATAAATCCGGAGCTCTAATAAACAGGATAATTGAATTAGCCACCAGAGGTAAGTTTGCTTAGTTCCTCTAATAAAGACACTTAATTACCTATTATTTATCCTGCTCACGCCCTCTGTCACATTGGGCCTTCTAACTTAAAAAACTTGCCTATTTCTCCCAGATGCTCCCAGATTCACTAATCGCTCAATCTTAGCCACAGTTCCATGCTTTAACATAATATCCCCCCTGCGTTCGCGATGGACAGACTGAAAAGCTTTTTTGTCTATGAAGTCTATGAAGCTTACATATAGGGTTGCTAGTCACTCATTCACCTGCTCTAGGATACTCTGCAAGTAATCAGTGGTTGATCATCCTATTCAAAACAAAATTCTCATACGTTTGGATTCACAGTAGTATGAAGGTATGGAAACTAAAGAATCAGAAAAGTTACCTAAACGTTAAAATAAATCTCAGACAGTAGGTGGTAGAAAAAAGGTCCTCAGTTGAAATCTCAAAGCCCTTAACTCTTTTGGTCTTGTGTTACAGATGAACCATTTGTACCATCCCTTGATCTTGGCTTTGCTTACAGCAGTGCTTCAGTGGATGCGGACGAGATCATAAAGAACATTAAGGCTACAATTAAAGCTGTAATCGACAAATATGGTACAAGAAAAATTAGTTATGCGTTTATACCGTTTGGAGAGCAACCAGCCTCTGACATGAAGTTTATGAAAGCTTTACCCGCACGCGAAGATCTGAAAAACGTGGTAGATAAACTTAGACGTCCGTTCGGCCAAGGGAACTTAACGGAGGCATTGCAACAGGCGTTAAATGCTTTCGAATCTGCACCTAAGCGGCCCAATTCTAAGAAAGTACTTGTTGTGATTATGGACAAGAAGTCTGCAAACAAACTGGAAAATGTTATGAAAGTTGTGAAAAGTTTGGAGGCACACGGCATCAAGATTGTTCCAATTGCAATCGGGCAGAACGCTGACTTCAAGGAGCTGGGAAGAATAGCAACAAACAAGGGTTATTTAGTAAAGTCTCCAAAAGATATCTCACCGGCAAGGCTTGCTGATACAGTTATGGATAGAGTCCTGAAAGGTAAGCGATATAACATTTTTAAATTTCTATCTTTTTATTTAATGGAAAAACACAACACTTGTTTTGCTCTCTATTGCTTTGAGGTAATTACTGTAGCGCGATTATCAGTTCTTTAATCTTCCACATTATTGCCACCTGAGCTTTAATTTCTGTTGCTGTGTTATCTAAGCCTTGCTTTTATTCTTTTGGGCACAAATCCTCAAAGGCCAATTTGCAACAACCCAGGGTTAAATTTTAAACCGATGTTAGAGACTGATTTGAGCTGTAATGTTGGAACTGATACTTTTTTACATTGAAAATCTTAACAGTATTTCCAAAAACCCATAAACCTTCACCTTTGCGAACAACTAGCTACTTGAACTTTGGCTGAACCAAGGGTTACAGTAATAACCAGCCTTTGAGCACCCTTCCCTGGATGACAAATCCGACAACCTGAATTAAGCTAAATACCGTGCAGTTTGCTCCTTTAATTATATTCAATGAATTTGATTTGCTTATCTTCAGATCTTCCAAGAGTGCCTGTAGTCGACCTCGGTTTTCTGGTCAGCGTAAGTTCCGCTAACGCTATTGAAAACTTTCAGAAAGTCAAAGATTTGATTAAGGAAATTGTCGATCAGTATGGCAAAGAAAGACTGCAATACAGTGTAATTCTTTTAAGAGAAAGACCATCGGTAAAAGTTCGTTTTAGTGAGATTTTTTCAACGGATGAGAGTTTTAAGGGATTCATAGACACGCTGCCAATACCTACAGGTACTGGATACTTAGACAAAGCTTTAGACGAAGCGAAGAAATTGTTTGAGCTTGAATCCAGGCGTCACGCCGAAAAAGTTCTTGTTGTTATCTCTGACAAGAATTCGGAAAGTAACACGATGAAAAGTCAGGAGGCTGCTAAACTGCTAGAGAATGACAATGTGGTGATTGTTTCTGTTGCACTTCACGATAAAGAAGATGCAACTGAATTAAGGAACATCACAACACAAGTAAGAAACTTCATTAAAGCAAACAAGACTATCTCGACGAAAGATTTAGCCGGTGTGATCATGAGTAAAGTTCAACAAGGTAGGTTCCATGGTGGTTATCAAATCACGTTTATAAGAAAAAGTTTAAGTTCGTTGAATTATCGTATACTATCTCATACTTGAGTAGTCGTACTCACTTTATGTTATATTTACCAGTTTGTTCATTATATTACCTTGTGTTATTGTAGTAAAGAGAGCGTGGATGCAGTAAAATCCGTCAATGCAACAGCCACCGGCCCATGAAATAGTGTTATTGCTAACAAAGAGGGAGGAATATATGGGTTGCACGATAAATAAAAAGTGGTTTTTCGTTAATTCGGTCCACACAAAAACTGTGGCAAAGGAAATGGTTCTAAGGCGGTTTTCTTTTATTAGAGGCATTCTAAGACTAGTTATTTGAAAATACAACCAAAGTTAGTTAAAGCGTCGTTTAGTTAGTTTAACTTCATAATTAATGTTAAGAAGGAAGCTGGTAGAAAGAAAGTTGGGTTGTTTGTTCGTAAAGCACAGATTTTTCTTATACAATTGAACTCCTTCATATAGCTGTCTCGTAAATGCAACCGCACTGTTATCACGATAGCTTTTGCGTTCATATTCACGGTGATTCTTTTGCCATGTCAAACTTATTTTCTGTTCTCAGATCATCCAAAGACACCAGACATTGACCTTGTCTTTGGTTTGAGTGCTACTGCAGCCAACAAAGAGGAAAACTATAAGAAGATGCAAGACATCGTTAGTGAAATTATTAGTAAATATGGTCAAGGGAAGGTTAGATATGCTCTGATAAACATTGGAAAGGTACCAGAATCCGTCGGCTTGAAATTTAGCGATGTCTTTCCTACTGATAAATCTTTGAAAAGATACCTAGCAAACCTGCAAATGTCAATAGATCCAGCTTTGCTCGACAAAGCTCTTGAAAAAGCCAAGTTTCTTTTCGATTCGTCGGGGCGTCCAAATGCCAAAAGAGTTTTCGTAATAATAAGCGACAATAAAACACCTAGTAATCCAAAATGGGTAACCCAGAAAGCGAAGACCCTGACAGACATTGGAGTGAGTGTTATTCCAGTGGCACTTGGGCGTGATGCAGACGTTGACGAACTAGGAAAGACCACATCAAGCAAAAACAACATAATCAAAGCTAACGATAGTAGTGTTGCCAAAGATATTGCAGAATCAATTATGGACAAGTTATTGCAGGGTAAGTAAAAATAATTAGTTTACTATGATACCAGTATTGCATCCAGAGGGTTAAAGTTTATGAGAGGTGGAACAAAGTTACTGAAAGTCTAGTTTCAGGAAATTATTTTTTGTCAGCTTTAGACCATTTTGGAAATTTTTAAGTGATAAGGCAATGAGATTACTTTTTTCATTTCCAATAGCAACATACAAGCTCACCGGTTGCCTTATTTTATTGACCATGAGGTGTATATATTGCTGTTTTAAATTTGTCTCTTGCAAATCTTAACCAGGCAGTCAAAACGTTACGTTCACGTTACTGTCATCAATGTTTGAAAAACAAATAAACTGTTTTGAATTTCGTTTCTGCTGTTTTAATTTTTAATACAACTACAGGGAGATATATCAGTACTCAGCTTCAGTGTTGTCTATTTTAGGTAAAACGTAGTTTAGTTGAGATTTTCGCTAACAATTTTTTTGCGTGTAGTTGCAGAACAAATCAGGGAAACCGATCTTGTGTTCGTCATGAGCGCCTCGGGTAGCAGCGGAGATGCTAGCTTCAATCAAATGAAAGAAATAGTTAAAGACATCATTGCTAAACATGATGGAAACCAGCTGCACGTCGGCGTCATAATATCAGGAGCCAAACCTAATATCACAATCCAGCTTGGTGCCAAGTTTTCAACAAATGAAAATTTGATTAAAGCGGTCCAAAACATCCCCAAGCCAACAGGGACTGCCCTTCTTGACAAAGCTTTAAAAGAAGCGAAAAATGTTTTATTTAGCTATCCTGGTGCTCGACCAAATGCTACGAAAATGATTGTTGTGTTAGCAGACAAAACGTCTGGTAGCATGATGGATAAAGTTCGGGAAGCAGTTGTGTTGTTAGAGGAGAAAGGAATCCGAGTGATTGCTGTCTCAGTTGGAGGAGAAAGTAACAGGGAGCTTGAGGTGATTGCTTCGGGTCCTGGTGATGTATTAAATACAACCACTGATGCAGATCCTCAAATGGTGGCAGACAAGATTATGGACAAAGTCAGAAAAGGTCAGTCCTCTTAGCGTAGGTTACGGAGCTTCAGCTGGTTGCATTTAACAATGTGTGTTCTAGCTCAGTAGGTAAGATCTCGGATTGCTAAGGTTTAGGCCCAGGTTCGATCTTTGGCCTTGCCGAGAGCTGATTGTTTTGTACGGCCTTCTTTTGCCACACCGTCCGTGGATAGGGATGCTAAATCGATGGTCTTGCCGCTTGTCTTCTTGCGGGGGACTTAAAAGAACCCATACAAAGAATCGTTAAGACCAGGGTTTCGAACCGGTGCTGTTGTCTTCCTTTGATACACACGTACACCTTTAAACGAGAATTTATGTGCTTCAAGGTGTTACATGTCTAAAAAAACTGACTGATTGTTTGATCATAGTTTGCAAATTCAAAATCTCATTGATGGATCCCTTTGATTGTAGTATATTTTAAGACGTACTTTTTTTCAAAGCAGGTTATTGAAGCTATCATTGCATCGCTTTTCTCTTCTTCAACATTCTGCTACACGACACCATTCAAGGAATGTATTCGGCTCATCCACGAAAGTGTTGTTTTTGGAGCATCAACCCATCCTTTCAAGTGGAATGGGAAGAACAAAAATCGGTTTCAGCAGCAGACTTATCAACATAGATAGATAGCTTCTTTGTACAAGGTTCAAAGTCCCTATCAAGCTCAATTTTTTACTTTTTTGATTAAAACTGTTGTCATCTATGAACTCAAAATTGGAATAACCAAAGAAAGTTTCCACATGTGAGTGTGCTTTTCAATTTAAAAAAAGATCGGAATAAAATTTTTGACCGATCAGCCGAGGACTGGGAATCTGTGACGTAGCAGCAGTGAGTCATGTGGTTTTTGTTTAAAAAAATTTTGTTTCTGTTAAAAAATGTCATAACAGAAACGCCGAGAAAAGTTTATTTTCGAAATCTACTATTATTAAAGGGTTTTACTTTTCATCTGGGACTTAAAAGAATATTTTAGTGTCCAAATGTTTAGGTTATTGAGTAAATTATTACCTTAATTTTTATGAGTAGTTTTATAGAATCTCCAGAGTTTTGATGGTAAATCAAGTTTTTTATTCTCAATTTTGATCAGCCGTTTTGTTATTAATGTTGTGAGAACTTAAATATGTTGCCAAAGGTAAGGAGATAAAGTGATAAACCATACTACTGAACTTATACAACAACTTATTGTCTTTGTTCAGTCGTCGTAGTCACTCCAGAAATTGATCTTGCAATCGCACTCAGCACTGCCGCCATTGACGCCCAGGCGACATTTACCAAACTGAAGAAGACTCTGGAACTGATTATCGACAAATATGGAACGAGCAAAATCAACTACGCGATAATACCCTTTGGAACACTTCCAGTCATCGAAGTCAATTTCGAGAGTGAGTTGGCTGATGGAGATTCTCTCAAACAGGTAGTTCAAGGCGTTTCTCGGCCTAATGGAGAAGGTAATCTCAAAAAACTTCTCGAGGAAGTTAAGCGGTTGTTTAACAGCAGATCAGCTCGACTCCGTGCTAAGAAAGTTTTGGTGGTTGTTATGGATAAAAAGTCAACTAATGAACTGCAGGAGTTGAAGAAGGTATCAAAATCACTGAAAAACGAGGGGGTGAAAATCGTAGCCGTAGCTTTGGGAAAAGAACCTGATCTTACGGAGCTGGAGAGTATCACGCCTAACAGAGGATACCTGATAAAGTTTGACAAGGACGATACAGCAGACCATCTCGCAGACAAGTTCATGGATGCCGTCTTGAAAGGTGATTTAGTGGTCTTCTCTGTGCATTAAAGAGTGTGACTTAGTTTAAAGTTTTTCGTTTTAATTATATTTAGCAGGTTATAAAATCAAACCATTACAGAAATTACCGGACCTTTTATTCCAGTCTAAACTTTACTTTATTGTCTTCTGTAAGTCTTAGTCTCATTTCAGTAAATAAGCCAAGCAGTTTAAGAGCGACTGTCTCTTAGAATCGAGAGACCGCGGCACAGCTTTAAAAATCGAAATTCTTGATACTTTACCTGAACGACCATTTTGGGGAACTATTTTCAAAAATGTTATGTTAATAGTTAATAATTATTTAGTACATAAACTAAAGTAAAAACCATTTCCCGTTTCTTTCCGTGTAAACATGTTGAGGTATTATAGCGCCAACTTTCCTTAATTTCGAGCTTGAGTTTTTTTTGATTTCTCAAAACCCCTTAATTTCCAGAAAGATTCGATAACATTTTCGAAAATAGTTAGCCAAAAGTGTAATTTAAGCAAAGTATCGAGAACTTCGATCTTTAATGCCGTGCCACTGATTTTCAATGTTTAGTGACATTCGCTCTTAAGACCTTTGTATTAGTCGAATGGCTGTCATCGGAAACTACTGAAGTAGCATAAAAGGAGAATGTTATAGGTTCGTTGAACAGCCTAAGAGAATTCTGTTAATGTTGTTCTTTCAGAGCTTCCAACCATACCTCAAATGGATTTGGGATTTGTCATTGGTACAACAGCAGCTGACGCTGACTATAATTTTAACTTAATAAAAGATACAGTCAGGAAACTAATTGAAAAACACGGGAACGAGAGAATTCGATACAGTATTGTTCTTTCTGGTGACAGGCCAAGTGTTCGGCTTCGGTTTAGCGATGGATTTGGCACTGAAGAATTTATGAAAACGTACGTTAATTCTATTATCAACACTGGCCAAGGTTCCTCTCTTGACAAAGCATTGAGTAAAGCAAAAGATCAGTTTAAGCAGGATGGGAGAAATGGCGTAAAGAGGGTTTTGATCGTTGTCACTGACAAACGGTCGGACAGCTCATCTGAAAGCGTCAAAAGAGCTGCAAAGTTGTTAGAGAATGGAGGAATCACAGTAATTCCGATTGCCCTCGGCAAGGAAGCTGATCTTACTGAGCTGACGAAGATCACAACAAACAAACAAAACTTGATCGATGCTACCGAGAAAACAGATGCAGATTCGTTGGCAGATAAGATAATTGAAAGTGTTGTTCAAGGTGGGATATTTTACTACTGTATTTGAGCCTAAAAGTATTTGCCACTGTTGTTATTATTAATTCAATAAGATTTAATTCGCAATAGCGTTTATGTATTTCTTTACAAATGATGCTGTTTGTTACAAGAGTTTTCTTTTGCCGCAAACACTTTTAAAGCAGCAGGTGTTGTTCAGCCGTCTAGTGCGCGGTTTGCGAAGCTAGAGATATGCAGTGTTAAGCGCTTGGCTTTTCAATTTACTTCCCGTAAAGGTGAGCCTTGATAAGGAGAGAGAGGAGGCTACAGTGTTCACCAAAGGCCAACTAAAAACTAAACTTTATTTATTTAACGTGGGTAAACATATTGACCTTGTGGAAGGTTTCTAGCAATTAGCCCTCGGCACCGATCTTGGCGTTATTTAAAGTCAAGTTTGTGGAGCAAGCAAACCGGAGAAAAACCCTCAGTCAGAAAAAAATGACAAATCTTAGCCCACATGCAGACCCACGCTTCGATCCCTGGATCACAAAGATGGGAAGCATGAGCGCTTATCACTTGAGTTCAAGAACGCCTTTTTTTGTTTTCACTTTCTATATGGCTTGAATGTTTTGTTATTAAAATAAGATTGGTAAAGAATATACAGTTTTGATAGTTCTCTTTATTGAAAAAAAATTACTGTTGGTCTTTGCAGTTTTGTAGTCGTAGGTCACGGCTAATTGCATGGTAATAAGAATTGCATACTTGCTGAATAATTATGTCAATATTCTTCAGATAAACCTGTTATACCAGAAATGAACCTTGGTTTTGTTATAAGTGCGACTGCGATTTCATCGAGAGACAACTTCAACACCATGAAAGACATAATAACCAAAATAATCGATGCGTATGGAAAGGAGCGTATCCGATACAGTGTAGTTGTTTTCGGGCATACTCCCAAGGTAAAACTTCGGTTTGAAGATTCTTTTGCGACCGAAGCAGACATGAAGTTATTTTTAAGCGGAATTACAAACACCCCTCGAGGATCTGCGTTAGATAAGGCTCTAGAAAGAGCAAGAGTTCTGTTCCAGGATGTTGAGGGTGAAGGTAAAAAAGTTCTAGTTGTGATCACAGACAAACGGTCGGACAGCACAACAGAGAGCGTGAAAGCCGCCGCAAAATCCTTGGAGAATGAAGGAGTGAAGGTTATCCCGGTCGCTCTTGGATCAGAAGCTGGTACAGCTGAACTTGAAAATACAACCGGGGACAAACGGAATGTAGTTGTTACTACAGATTCTCCTGATTCTAAAGATACGGCTGATAAAATCATGGAAAAGGCTTTAAAAGGTTTGTTCAAATTTTGAAATTGCAACTTGTGTTTTTTTCAAAAACCTATAAGTAGACAATTGTTAAACTGATCTCATTATGAAAAAGCTAAAAACGCTGGGAGTGTATTAAGTATACTGTTAATTCTTTATATATTTTGAGATATTGGGCGCTAGAAGAGTGCTTGGTTTAAATGTGGTTATAACAGCAACTTCAAGAAAAGACCGTAACTGTAAAAAGCAATGCAAAGCTTGATAGATAAGTCGAGGGCCTCTTTATCAGTGTTCCTTGCAATGTTGTAAATAAAGGATATAACATGGCCGTGCGAAGATATTTTCTTTGTATCACATACTTAGTGAGATTCTACATGTTTCTCTCAATCATCAATGAAGTAGATTGACAAGTTGTTTCAACGGAGCGAAAAGTTTCATATCAATCACACGTGATGATATTGAAATCGTGCATTCGTATGGGCTGTTTTTGATATCATCATGTGCGATTGATATGGGTGGCTGACAAGCTCTATATTTCACCGATCTACTTTGTAAATATCGAACAAAGTATGTAACAATTGTTGGTACTTCCATATTAGGTTTGTTATTAGCCTAGCGCAATGTTTTGAAAAAACTACATAGCTGTGTATAATGAATTCTAACTTTATGCGTAATGTTTACTTGAACTTGAACTTCGAGTCGTCGACGGCCAGTGCTCGCTGAGCCTAAAGTTAGCGGTTTTTGGTCGCTCTAAAAACGGAAACTTAAGCTCAAAACTTAGAAATTGTATGTTTTCGCCAATTCCGGTAGTAAATTTAGAGTTTGCCATTTACAACTTTTATTTTCAGTCGAAATGAAGCTTTCGTTTCATGTTTGTGTAAACGATAGCTCTCGCGAAATCCGCACTCGTCTTTCAGCCAATTAGCATACCGCTTTTAAATGTACTGTGGGTATTCCACAAAAAATACCCACTGTAGTTAACCAATCAATAAGCGTGTTATATGGTGATCTATGCGATTCTAACTTTAAGCCTAGTATTTACAACGAATTCATTAAACATTACAGAGAAGCCAATCATCCCCGAGGTTGACATTGCGTTTGTTATAAGTGCAACTGCGGTAGATTCTCAGAAGAACTTGCAAAAAATGAAAGACATCATAAAAACCATGATCGAGAAGTATGGGGTGTATAAAGTCCACTTGGCTGTTATCACGTACGGAAGCGAACCAGTCACAAACCTGAATTTTACAAAAACCTTTTCCACTGAAAAGAAACTACAGGAGTTTATTGACTCGATCCGGCAGCCGCCTGGTGCTCCAGCTCTAGACAAAGCGTTAAGTGGCGTCAAGAGAGTATTTCAGGAAGGAACAAGACCAAATGCTATCAAGGTGCGTTTTTGATTTTTTGGTTTTAGTATGAGAGTAGTTAGAAAAGCAAATTTGAGATTCCCAGTTCTTTCCTCGTTGAGGTGTGTGGAGGATAAATAAAAAATGACAGAGGGCGGGAGTAAAGGTCGCTGAGAGAAGCAGGTCTTACTCTCATGTACTATTCCCGTTACGCAAATCTCCTTGGTCTTACCTGATAATTCAAAACAGAAATAAATTGGCGCAAAAGAACTGCCTAAAAATAGCAACCACCAAGATCACTAATTTCAAACTGCTAATTCGTGCTACACGTTCTTCCTTTTTTGTAATTCTTAGTTTGAAAAATGGAGACTCAATCAACATTGTGATTTTGTTCTGAAAACCAAAAAAACGCCTTTTTATAAGAACTTGAAATAAAATAGCTAATTTTATTGGCAAAAGATATATCGTGTTTCATTTTGCTTTACCTTTGCTTTTCCTAGTAGCATTAAAACACAAAAGTTGGCACCTTAACAATCGTTCTACCCAAAATACAATTAACGCTTTGCGATCAGCTTTTTGTGATGTGAAGTAAATGGGTTTCACAAGTTTCACTCTTGATCTTTGGATCGCTTTCCCCTCTATGTTGCTTTTTCAGGCGACTTGTGAGTACAACTTAACATTACCTCAAATTGAGCACCAAGTTAAGGGACTAATTTTTTTTTCGTGTATCAGGTTGTTGTTGTTATTTCGGACAAGCGATCAGACAGCTCCGAACAAGACCTCAAGATTGCTGTGAGGCCGATCCTGCGCGACGGCATCAGAGTTATTCCTGTTGCTCTTGGTAGCGAATCAGATCCCAAACAGTTGGAAATGATTTCTCCCACGCCGAAGGATGTCGTGAGAGCTAACAATAGCGTTGCCGCCGAGGATATTGCAGACTTGATTGTCAATATTGTTGTTAATGGTATTGGTGATATTTTGTTATTTGCTTCAGATAAGGAAGTAACACTTAGTGAAGTTAAAGAATAATTATTGATTCACAAGTTGAAAGCTCAGAAAAAACTCTGAGTCACTGACGGGATTCGAACCCGCAACCCTCTGATTACCGGTCAGATGCTCTACCCACTGAGCTACAGAGACTCACATGGGGAGCATAGTCTTTGGTTAAGTTCTTGTCTATTCCCGCTTGACATACGTATCGCAAACTGCTCGCTTGATATGTCCAATAGTCCGTTGATGCTAACATCTATTATCAAATTAATGGTAGGGTGATTCGATTCCCGTCAGTGACTCAGATTTTTTCTGAGCTTTCAACTTGTGAATCAATAATTTCTTCTGTAACTATATATCCAAGAATCACTCTATCATTAATTTGACTTAGTGAAGTTGTTCAATGGTCTCACGATGCGAGTTGTTGAGGCCCGCGATGTTTTCGATTGCTTACTGCAAATCTCCTTCAGGCGATGTGTAGCTCAGAACGGACCGATCCAACGCCTATTTCAGCGAATGATATCACAGTCCACACATTGCCTGAAGTGTCGCCGGCCTCAACAACTCTCATCGTGAGACAACTGAACAAACTCATTCAGTATCCTAATCTACGATGAATCACTTCTTCCAATTGTTCAGAAAGGGCAAAAAAGAATTTTTTTAAATTTTTTTAATCGTCCTCGGAGGTGCAAAAAGCAAAGATTCTTAAGTTTTATTTTAGACATTTAGATTTAATGGAACAAGAAGTTTTTATACACGCCAATTCAGTGATACTTGATTTCATTTTTGACCGTTTCTTTTGGCTGCTAAGCTATCCGTCTAATATGTGCTGACCGTATTTAAAAGTAAGCCTAACCCTATGTTTTTTCCCTTGGTTGTTTATTGAACGGAAAACCCTAAAGCAGTGATATTATTGTAAGTACGAAACGCACACCCAGCGGATAGCTTATTGACCTTTTAACAACCATGGCTTGTAATTAGAATTCTTTATCATCTATAATGTCTTTGATTACAAAGTCCACTTATAAAGGATTATTTCTGTGGTTTCTAACACACACGGTTTTTGTGTTCCGAGGACCACCGATGATCTCTGAAGTAGATCTTGGGTTCGCTCTGGCTGCTTCTTCAAAGGACGCAGGCAAATCGTTCTCTCTAATGAAGAGCATCATCCAAGCCATTGTGGACAAGTATGGACAATCAAGACTTCGTTACATGGCGATAGTATTTGGAGAGAATGCTACGGTTAGCTTTAGCTTTGCTGACACCTTCTTCCCTGATCAAAGCCTCATAAACTTCGTTGCTTCATTGAGGCGACCTCAGGGTCTGCCCGACATGGAGAAAGCTTTGAGGGAAGCGCAAAACGTGTTCTATCGCAATGCCCGACCAAAAGCGAAGAAGATTTTGGTGCTTTTGACTGACAAAGACAACGCTGGAAACAACGAAAGATCGTTGGCTGCTGCAAGAGGACTGGATATTGATAATGTTAAGGTATAAGGTTCTTCACCAAGTCAGTAGTTCAGTGGATAAACTAAGTATGTCGGAAATAAATGACTCCCTAGGTATTTCTGAAGTTCGATTTTTGACAAAGAGTAATTCTTCTGAAAACGCTTTTTAGTACACAAATTTTAGTTTCTTTGCTGGTCCCTTTCTCTTTTACAAGACAGTTTCCCTAGTTTATAACCATAGAAAATCAATTGGGTCAAGACTAAGCTTTACTAATATGACCGAATCTAACATAGTTGTAGTCTTTTCTTTTCCACTCTTCCTTGTTCTTGTCTTGCTTGTCTTTCTGTGGTCGTCTTTCTTGTTATCACGACGTTTCGGCGTCTCGCCCTCTTCTGGTGACTGAGTTATGCTCTCCAATCAATTAGTTGTCTATATGTTGGAGGTTGTCCCGCTTGTGGGAGTCGTCTTGTCGATTATATTTAGTTATATAGGCCTCGTACAAATTCGACTTTGGGGACCGTGCTTTGCATAAGCTCTGCCCGTGAATTCATAAGGAAGAGTGGAAAAAAAGACTACAGCTATGTACATCCATCCTAAGCATTCATCGGCATAGTGAAGGTCTTTATGTACATAGTTATTGTCTTTTCTTTTTCATTCTTCCTTGTTCTTGTCTTGCTTGTCTTTCTGTAGTAGTTTGTTTGTCTTGTTGTCATGACGTTTCGGCGTCTCGCCCTCTTCTAGTGAAATGTCATGAAAAACAGACGACCACAGAAAGACAAGCAAGACAAGAACAAGGAAGAGTGGAAAAGAAAAGACTACAACTATGTACATAAAGACCTCCACCTTCGCCCAACTCGAGACACTTTCAAGACCGAATCTAACATAATAACTAAAGAGCTTCTTAATACTCTGTTGCGAGTTACAGGTAGCTCGCAAATTATAACAAACCCCTTACTACCAATAAGCTGATCTTGGTATTCACTAAATACTCTCGTTGTAGTTTTCCTATTTGTCATCCACGTCAAGTGAATCTTCATGTATATGTCAGTATTGCCAGGTTAGTGTTTTTGAGAGTACAAATGCTGCAATTCTAACAATATCTATAGTGATGTTGAGAACGATAAAATAGTAACAAGAGATTACTTACGATTGTCAATATTTAAAAAAAAAGGGTTTCAGTGTCAATCAATTTGACCAACATTCTCCAACTTTCTTTTATGCAAAGGTGATTTTTTCCATAAGCAAAAAAAACAAAAACATTCATATGGATATATTTAATGGTAAATAGGTTGTGCTTGTTGCTGTTGGCGACGAGGTCAACCCAAAGAGACTAGAAAACCTTTCACCATACCAAGACGTGGTAGTCCAAGTCAACTCGACAGACGATCCCACAAACCTTGCCACACGAATAATGGACAAAGTTATTAAAGGTTTGTGGTATTTGTGATTGACAAAAAATCTAGATCTACGATGCTCTTGGTCATTTGCTAACCACTACCTGGCTAACCCAGTCCTTAAAGCGCAAGTCTGTCGTGTGGAAGGCCCGGGCTCTATTCCCGGTGCCAGACTTTCACTCAGGGCCTTAAAGTAACTGAGAAGATGCTGCCTTTGCTTCACATTTAAACAGTTAAAACCATCGCTTTTAAGGGGAACTCGAGTCCTAGTGCCTGTTCTCCCGTGACTCCTTGAGTCAAAAATGTCGTAAACAACAACAAAAAAAAAGAAGTTGCAAACAACTATGTACAGTCAGTTTTATAACGATTGTCGTTAATTGCCTTGTTAGAATGTCATTAAATTTTTGTATTTGTAATCTTGACTTCTGTTCTTTAGTTTTTAGTATCTGATTTTAATGAATATCATGAACTTTTTGTGTTTCTTACGTCTTTTTTTTGTTCTTTTGTTAAATTTTAGGCTTTTACTTTTATTATCTTTTGACCTGTTACATCCCAACGTACACCTAACTAGTTTTTGCTTTGTATTTGCTGATGACGTTTTAAATCTCTGTGTTTACCTTGATGGTGTTACCGAGAATACAACAAAACGTTGTCTTTTAAACCAGTTGGCTTTCATAATCAGTTGCCTGTTGAAAGTTCTATTCATCAATATTTGCCATAATTTTATGTTTTAGAAACTCCAAAAGTTCCGATGTTGGACTTAGTCTTTGCTGTTAATGCCGCTCCAGGAGTTTCAATGAGAACATTCAAGAAAATCAAAGAGATCATCATGACGATAGTTGGAAAATACGGTACAAAGAGAGTGCGCTATGGGCTGGTTGTATACGGAGATATTGCCTTGATAAAGGTGCATAAGTTGCTAAAGTCGTTTTTTAATGTTGAATTAAAGTTGTGTTCAATTTAGTTTGTTCTTTAGAATCTTTCTCTTTTGTTAGCGCTAAAAATTTTGTTTACCCTATGTTGCTACAACAAATGGACGTGTCCTACACGTGGTACGTTGTCAATTGTTTCTAGTTTTTACAAACCCTTAATTATACTAAACAGGTGAGATTCATGGACAAGTTTGTGGATGATGCCAGTTTGATGAGGTTCATCGACTCCCTGACTCCTAACTCAGGTCAGGCCGCATTAGAAAAAGGTTTACTAAAAGCAGAAGAACTCTTTAACTCTGAACCAGCTAGAAAAGAAGCCCGCAAGGTTTTAGTTGTAATAACTGATGGAACTACAGGGACAAACACGGAAGCTATTAAAATGGCGGTCAAAAAGTTGACAGCCATTGGCGTCAAAATAGTCCCCGTAGCCCTCGGCCAAGTGGCAGAAAGAGAACTTGACAACAACATCCCGAGTGAAATAGTTATCAAAACAAACCGGACTGAGAGCTCGGATGGTATTGCAGATAAAGTCATGGATACAGTCACAAGCGGTAAGTGTTTTGTTGTTAACTTACAAGAACAACTGATTGTCACTTACTTCCACACGTGAGTGAAAAAATTTCTGGAATACTATGTTCTTTGCTTTGGACACAAAAATTACCGCACTTTCATCGATTTGATAAATCATTGAATCATGTTCCTTTTTTTTAAATAAGAAAACAAAGGTTTTGGAATAATAAAAACCGTTCAATAATCAATTAACAACATAGCGGACAAATTATAGGTGGAATTTGGCTCTCGATTTTAAATTGTATTTGCGCTCAATTCGAAGTTTCACATGGGCAATTACAAACTATTCTTGGTAACTAGTTCATCACGCTAGCAAAATCAAGATGGTGTGTTTACAAAATGTATTTTCGCGCAAAGTTTCTATTAAGTCCTCCGCAAATTTCGAATAAAATCACGTGTCTTTTGACCCAATTCTGAAAGAATTGCTTTCCCTACATTTCGAATTAGGCCAAAAGGCGCGTGATTTTTTTTTCGAAATTTTACTTGGCCTCATTGGATTACTGACCTATAATAATCAATAGTTATCTTTCCATTGTTGTAGGACCATAAAAACTGTATTCCTTACAAATACAAGCAAATTTTGCTGACTGCAAACTGAAATTAAACTTGATTATTTCCGAACCCGCCTTTGAAAAGAGGTTTTGGTTACAATGGGTGAAAACATAGAACACGCTTACAATAGCGTTGTCACAAGCATAGTGGTGGACTCGGCCCGGGTCCTAACTGCCTCGGAAGCTTTTATTAATGATAAATGTTCAAGATTCTGTAAAATATTAGTATCTGTCTAAAGAGACATACTTTTTGCGGAATCATTTTTGTTAAGTCTCTTTAAAAAAAAGGGCGATATGCGCTTTAAACTGTTTGGAACTACAATTGCTAATGCTTTTCAGGTGCTGTAGTTTTAATCTACTGTAGTTACTCGCTGACGCATTCAACAGTTTTTATTAAGACTTATCAAATATTTCAAACTTCATTTTATAACTTAAATATTTGTGCTAGTAGTTTGCTTTGCTTACGATCATTCTGTCCCTTTTTTATTAGACTCCTTGCTGGTCCCCGAACTTGATCTTGGTTTTGCTATCAGCGCTACGGCCGCTGAAGCAGCAAGCAATTTCGAACTCATGAAGCTAACTATCCAATCGATTCTTGATGAATATGGTGTGAAGAAAGTTCACTACGCAGTCATTACATTCGGTGAAACAGCTGTTATCCGTCTCAAGTTTAGGGATAACGTGGCTACAGAGAAAGAACTTAGAACAGTGCTCAGTAATTTACCCTCAACGCGTGGAACTCCCAATCTCAGCAATGTATTGACTAAGGGGATTACATTGTTTAGTGACAAAGAAGGTGGTCGTTCTGGTGCACGTAAAGTATTGATAGTGATGTTAGATAGAAAGACTGCTGGAAGTGAAGAAGAAATTATTGAGAAAGTGAAAGCGCTGGTAAATAGTAAGATCAAGATCGTAGTTGTGACGGTGGGAAATGAAGTGAAACCCGAGGACGTAGTAAACTTAGACCCTGAGAAGGACAAAACCAACGTCATTAAAACTGACAAGAACGAAGATGCAGATCGGTTCAAGAAGCGACTGGTGCAACAAATCTTACAAGGTATGATTATTAAGAAACCTCTTTCTAAAAAAGAAATATCATTCATTATTCCCGATACATTTCAAATATTCTTCCTACTTTCATACCTTTATAGAGCAAAATTTTTAAGATATTTAGTTCTTGTCTAAGCTTCCTTACGGGGGATGATTTCATTTCAAACACTTTTGATGGAGCCCTTTATGACGAGAGGTAAAGACATGTGCGAAGGGCAGCTGGAAGAGGAGTATCCAATATAAAACGTGTTAGATGAACTAAAGTGTAACAAATTTACTTTCCAGTTAAACGATTTTGTGAAGAAGTGAGGATCTTGATGAATTCTTGCCCCAGCAACAGGCTGGTATATGCCGTTCATTCCCTTCTTTAAGTTTTTGAAAGGTTTTCATTTAAATCAAATTGTGTGCGTTAATAATTTGAGCCTATACTTTTTATAATAGCTTAACTCATTCCACTATGTGATGTTTCTGTTTCCTTAGTACTTATATGTGGCAAAAAACCCATCGAGTGCTGGGAGAATTCTAATTTTTCGTCAGAGTTACTGAAACTACATAGTTCGTAATAAAAGGGTTGGAGGGCCCATTGTGTGTAAGTACTGAAACTGAAGTACTTACTGTCCGCTGTTTCTATTACAGTTCTATCAGATCCGTGCCTAGAAGTTAACTGTACCTTTAACGCGAAGTGTGTCAAGCTTTCAAATGGAACAGCCGCGTGTGTCTGTCCAGATAAGTGTCCGCTCGTTTACCAGCCTTTCTGTGCAAGTAACGGCAGAACGTACCCGAGCAGCTGTTTAATGAAGAATGACGTTTGTAAAATGCAGATAAAAATAACGGAACTTAAACCTGGGGTTTGCAAAGGTAAAGAAACCAACTGTAGATGTCCAAATGTAAAATAATTGAACTTTCCCAAACGTTTACGCGTTGGGAAAAAATTTGTACGTGGGATTTGGTTATCCACCGTTTGGCTGGGGAACTTCTAATATTCTTTCCGATTACTGCCTACAAAGATTTTAAGTTAGTTTTTGCTCAGTGTATTCATTTGTTTACTTACTATTAGCAGCAGGCATACTGTTTGTACAAAGCTGCAAAATGTTAACATATAGGTACTTACTGAATAAGAATTTGTAGGAGACCTTTTCCGGAACTAGTAAGATGGGATTTACAGTTTTTTGAGAATTATAGGTTTTAGGAACACGCAATTAACCAAGCTAAACGTAATTTTGTTGGCTCAATTTTTGTGGAAGGGGGACAATACAGCAAACCGAAAAATATTTTAACAATGTTTCGTATATGGCCAAGCGGTTTTACTCCCCGAGTTCTAGCTAATAAAGTTTGCCTAAAACTGAGTTAAGCAAGTGCTTTAGTCCCTGCTCGAGTAAATTTGCATTTTGAGGTTATACCAAGTAAGTATTATAAAACTGTTAAAGCCGTTTTTACCAGTTTTTGGAAACCCTTTTTCTAGTTTCGTATTATGTTCAATACAACTGGTTCAAGTAACAGGATCTACTGGTCCCGCTCAGTTGCACTCGTTGTATAAAGTATCAAGGAAAGCTAGACAGGCATTAGACTCACTTAAATTTTTGTTTTAAGTTTTAAGTGTTCGTGGCTGATCAGATGACTTTAAAGTGGTAAATATGCACTAAGAGTGAATCTCATTGTCGTGTCTTTCTTGATAACGTCAAAGCTCAATGTTATTAATTTCCCTGAAACCTTTGTGCAACTTCAAGCCTAACACTCAATCCCTTTGTTTTTTCAGAATGTAGAAGCGTTTTTGATCTTGTCTTTGTTGTGGGGGGAGGTCATACACAAGCAAAGAAGATGTTCATTAAATCAGTGATCGACCACTTTGCTATCGGCTTGGTAAATGCGACCCGTGTTGCTATCGTACAATACGGCGACTCTCCAAAGGTGTGTTGAACATGTCTACGTCAAGTTCTTGTGTCATTGTCAGCAATTGAAAACTCCTTATTAGTAAGAAACAGCCAACATTTGGCGTCAAAAATTGAAATCAAAACATTACTCACATCAATAGGTATTGTGTTGTTTTGTATGCAAAATTGAAACTTTAATTTCACCATCATCACACTTTGCTAAGCGTTTCCAACGCCCTCATAACCATGGATACGAGGTACCAGCTGCATGGCCATCGTCACAAAATAAAAGAAGATGAGATTTCATACATACAACAAAAAACAGAACTATTTTCCCTTACTGCATTCTTTTTTCCCAAGGTTTTGGTTCCAATGAGTGGCAGTTCAACTAAAGAAGATGTGAAGCAAGCTGTCAACAGAATGCAGTTAAGCGTCTCTAGTAACATGATAAGTTCTGGAATGCAGAAGGCCATAGAGATTGTAGACAAAGGACACACCAGTGCACCTCAGGTAAAATCTCTAATTGTCAAATGTCGTAACGAGACAAATGAAACAAAAGTAAAAGTACATCAATATATTCCCTTTAAAAACTTACTATAAAACACGGGAAGTACGAATATAATCATACATACTTCACTTTGAATTTTTAATCGAGTGTTGCCTGTTGTTTAGAATGTGTAAAAGGGAACGTTGCTAAAAAAATAAAGAAGAATTGCCCGTGTACCTTTTGGCAATATCTTAGATACAACTCTTTGAGCTGGAATCTCTTTTAGGCAGTTGTGCTTGTCACGGAACATACGGATCCCTCAACATCAGAACTTCTAGCAATGACGGGCCAGTTAAAAGGAAAAGATGCCAAAATATATGCCGCTGCTGTTCGAAATACAACTGATCAGGCGCAGTTGTTTAACCTGGTCAGCAAGCAGAAATATCTTCACAGAGTAAACTCTGTTGACGATTTTATATTGGTTGCAAGTGAGTTATCCACTCAGGTCTGCAATGGATCAAAGGGTATGTCTAACACAATTCTAAGTTTATTCTTCGAATGTGAAAGACTTTAGGTTTCGTATTTGTCATAAAAAGAGTTCTAGTAGTTCAAATACTTATGCCGTTGTTAACTGCTGTTGGAACACAACGACTTTCGGGTTTCATACCCTTTATCTCGTTTATACGGTTTACATTTTTATATTTAATCTATTTGGTAGAATTTAGCTTGTAGGTGCGTTGCACCACTTTAGAAAATCATGTACACTGATGAAACCTTAAAAGGCGAAACGTTTGAAATGGAAAACTATAACTTTTGTCCAAGTTTTGTTTTACACAGAATATAGCTTAGTTATGTAGTGTTTGATCATTTCCTGTTTTCTTATTACAAAATAACTTTATACTTTCAATGTGTCATGTAAGAAAAAAACAGATGTTGACGAACTAGCTTGGGCTGAAACGCTTTTGTGTAGAGGATGAAACCCTTAAATTTCTTTCGCTATTTCTAAAGAGTGATTAAATTGTCGATTTTAATTGTGTTCCACAGTTGAATTCAAGACTCCGCTTGACATCGCGTTTGCAATTTCTGCAACGAGCGCTTCTGCTGCTGAAATATTCCAACTGATGATAAATACGATAACACATGCAGTGAATACCCATGGTATTAACAATTTCCAGTACGCTGTAATAGATTTTACTGGAAATCCTATCACACGGCTTCGCTTCAGTAATCTTTATACAGATCCAGCAGATTTGAAACGAGTTATTGAAAGAATTCCAACCCGCCAAGGACAACCAAACCTTTTAGGGGCTCTCGAGGAAGCAGAAAAACTGTTTAAGACCGAAGGAGAAACTCGACCCGAAGCACGACAGGTCCTAGTTGTGTTTGTGGACACGAATAGTGTCGGAAATGAAGAACTTGTGAAAAATGCAGCAAAAAGGTTGGAAGAGCGTCGGGTAAAAATCATTGCGATTGCAATTGGAGATCAAGTAGACGGAACTGATCTTGATGACATAACAACAAAGAAGAACAACGTTATAGATATTCCTAAAGACAAGCCCCACACCGACATTTGGATAGATGTCATAGGCCTGTTGCAAGACGGTAAGTTGATTTTAAGATGCAATGACGACGACAGTAATATTATGGATGCTTTAAAATTTGTAAGGAAAGAAAAAATAAGGAGAAAAAGTACTAACTTTCTATAAAGCACCACCTTAGTTTACACACATTAAGTTGTAACAAAACCGGGCGTGGTGTCTACTCTTGACCACACTTTCCTTCTTGCTATAGAATTTGGCTTTTGTTGAATAAATTATGAGGTTCTTTCTTTAATTTTGTTTAAAAGCACATAATAAATGCGTATAAATGATAAAAGAAGGGAATGACTTATGGTAAGCAAACCCCACTCATTCATTTCCAGTCTTATTTATACGTTGAGGTTAAGGTAAATGTACCATGGTTTAACGTCTGTAGTTCCTACAGCTCTCTGAGAGTGCTGTTATCAACGAAAACCGACGGTGCGCCCTTTACCCACTCCCCTCTACGGGTATTGAAAGCTACAGCTACAATAATCAGAACAAAGTCGAAACAAGCTGCAGTCATCGTGGATCAAACTGGAGACCTCTAGCTCCAAAGACCGCGCACTAAACGACTGAGCTGGGCCTGTTTCTGTGTTTTATGTTAGTACTGAACTGTTTGAACTGGGGACCTCTTGCTCCGAAGGCGGCGCACTAACCGAATGTGCTATGCTTGTTCCTAATTTATTCTAATGGTGATATCCTAAGAATGTTCCTACTCAGACATTGGGGATAGTTTTCTCGGTTGGTTCGACGATAGCGGATCTTAAAAACATTTTAACCGACTCCTTATTTTCAACTAGGCACTGCACAAACCATTTTAAGAATAGTTGACGTTAGACATAATTCTCTTTTAATTCTCGTTCTAGAATAAGGAGTTGTAATTTTTTCATTCATGAAAACAGAAGAGAAAGAATATCGTTTCTTGTCATGGTTGTTAAGATGCTATTTACTAACAATTCCATTCCTATTTACTTTTAATATCTCACTAACACTTCTTAGTTGATTCTATTCCTATTCTCTCAGAATTAGCTCTCTGTTCATCAAGCAACTGTCACTTACATTCTGCGTGTGTTTGGCGTGACAAACATTTGTGTCCTATCAACTTTGACCCTGTGTGTGGAAACAATTCTAGAACCTATTGGAATACTTGTTATCTTGAGATGGAATCGTGTACTGAAAAGTCACATGTGTCTCTGACAAGGAAAGGATTCTGTTGTAAGTGGTTTCTGCTGTCGTCCCTTCTCTTCTCTCAAAATTATAATTTGTTTCTATTTAATCCCTAAACAATTTTGTCAAAATTAATCAAAGCTCTCGGTTAATTTTAACATATATATTTCGTAACCTTTTCTTAGCCAACTATTTAAGTTTAAGTAATCGTCTTCTTGTGACTTTTGTTTCTTTAGATAACCGAGGCACCTAATGACTTGAACTTAACGTTACCTAATTTGTATCATCCCTTTCTTATTGCAGTCTAAATTTAAGTCGAGAGAACCTAAAAGATACGTTTTCAAATTGTGTTTTTAAACTCTGCTGCTTCTTTCTGACGCATCTGTTACTGTCGCTGTTACAGATGACGCTATTCCTGTTAAGTCGTCTCTTTACCTTCTTCCTGTTAAGTCGTCTCTCTACCTTCTTCCTGTTAAGTCATCTCTCTACCTTCTTCCTGTTAAGTCGTCACTCTAACTTCTTCCTGTTCAGTCATCTCTCTACCTTCTTCCTGTTAAGTCGTCTCTCTACCTTCCTCCTGTTAAGTCGTCACTCTACCTTCTTCCTGTTAAGTCATCTCTCTACCTTCTTCCTGTTAAGTTGTCTCTCTACCTTCTTCCTGTTAAGTTGTCTCTCTACCTTCTTCCTGTTAAGTCGTCTCTCTACCTTCTTCCTGTTAAGTCGTCTTTCTACCTTCTTCCTGTTAAGTCGTCTCTCCACCTACGCTTCTTACCCTCTTTATTATTGTTTCTTGCTATGTTCTTACTTTCCTCTGTCGATTTCTCATGCACATGTTACAGATGATAATCCTTGTGCTCTGATAACTTGTCCGCTCTATGCTTCATGCGTCTTGACTGCAAACGGAGCTCCTAAGTGCATCTGCGCAGACAGCTGTCCATTTATCTATCAACCTGTTTGTGGTAGCAATAGGAAGTCCTTCTTTAACCGCTGTTATTTGGCAAAATATGCGTGTACTAATCAGATCACCGTAGCAACTGCATACGAGGGAAAGTGTGGTAGGTTTAACCCTAGCTTAGTTAAATGATTTGGGTGCCGTTGTCTACTTTATAGGAGACACAGAGATTGTTAATCAGTTAAGAAACATCTCTTTTAAGTAGAAATATTCCAGCCGTAGTGTTTTTGATGCTTACCTAGTTTTTGATTTGAGATCCTAAAAGTCGATCTCGAAGGTTTTAGTTTCTAAATTGTGTTTACGTCAAAAGTTTTTTTTTATGGTATAGTAAAAATTAATGACCATAATTCCTGCGTGTACTTTTGCTGTTTTTGCATTGTTTCTTGACTGTTTTTGTGTTTATGATTCAAGATTTACATGTAATTCGATTCATTAAGGCTCTCCTATAATTTCATATTTTATCACAGATAAAGTGTAATTTCAAACAGACCTGTCTGGCAACAAAAGAATTAAAGTATTTTGACAGGGAATAGTCATTTCCAAGACAAATTGTGAAACAACTAAACTTGTCGTACTGATTCATCCAAACGGCACAATAGAGAGATGCACATTAATTCGATAAAACTATATTTTTCACTGATATCTTCAAACCCCTAACGATTTTTAGATCCCTGTGAAGATGTCAAATGCGCCTTCTACGCCAAGTGTAAGCCATTGGCGAATGACACTAGCTCTTGTCAGTGTACAGAGAACTGTCCTAAGGATAAAGTAGAACCTGTTTGTGGAACAGATGGCAAAACATACCCAACAGAGTGCGCACTTGAACTAAGTTCCTGCAAGGAAAAGAAACCGATTTCCGTGCTGCAAAAAGGCATCTGCCGTAAGTGAAGTGTCGTTGTTGTTTTGAATTTTATTTAGAGTTTATTCCTTTGGGCGAACGTTGAAAATCTTTTCTTTAACCATGATTCTTGTGGCAAATGTTGGAAAAGTTAAAATGATACTCCAATGCTACACCAACAAAAAAGGGCGAAAAGAATAAAGAAACGTCCGTACAGTTTGAGATGAGAAAGGGTTCCTTTGTGTGGCTCAATTGTTTGACTGATAAAAAAATTGAGAAACTGTCCTGGAAATCACTCTATCTATTTATGATATCTACCACTTACCAAAAGTAACAAAATTATTATATTCAGCAAAAATTGCCCATGGTTTCGAATGAATACGATGATATAAAATATGATGTACCCTTACATTTGTGAAATAAAAGTTGCTTTTTTCCTTCACAGAAAAACCACTTGACCTAGTTTTTGTCTTCGGTTCTCAAATGGGAGTTAACTACGAAAAAATGAAAAATATCATCAAGAATTTGACTAATTCTTATGACATCGGGCAGAACAAGATACGCGTCGCCTTGGTTGAGTACAGTGGACCGGCAAGCGTTAGGGTGCATTTGTTAGAGCCTTACAATAAGGAGCAGTTTAAGATGTTTACCGATCGTCTTCCACGACTTAGTGGTGGAACACTCATCGGAGCTCTTAAAAAGGCGAGTAAACAAACATGTAAATCATGATTTCTACTTCATGTCAAATACTTGACTTCTTTTTTGGTCATTAGTCCCGTTCGTTACAAACACTCTTACTGATGTCCTTGGCCTCTAGTGAGGCATGGGCCAACGCCTTCCTTCCTCCACTTCACACTCTCCTGAGCAGTGCTTCAGAGTTGTGCCCAAGTCCATTTAACAGACCTCATCTCAACCCCTAGACCTACAACAACAACAGCAACTTTATTCACTCTCATTATTCACAGGAAACATGACAATTATATATGAACATAAGAAATTTACACAGTGAAGAGTGTAGGCTACTTGTGTATAACTATAAGGGCTAATCAAGACAAGTGGCCTTTAGACATAACGACATACTTAAGATCAGGAGTGCCAGATGTAAATCCTCAAACTGATTTAAGGATACGTGACCTCTTGTCCTTGAGTTCCTCGGTCTTCCTCTTTTACTGTTACTCTGCGGGTTCCACCTCAATGCTTGATGCCGAATGCACTTGCCACTTGTCTCAGAGTGTGCCCAATCCATCGCCATCTCCTCTGTTTAATCTTTTCTTCGATTGGGATTTGTTGGTTTGCCCTCCAGTGGTCTTCATAAATGGTGATTGGCCAATAGATCACCTAAAAGTTCCTGAGGCAACGATTTATAAAGGATTACAAGGTCGTCACGGTGTGTTTGATCACTTGCCAGGTTTCTGAGCCATAGTTAGTTCGAGGATGAATAAAAAAATTAGTCGCCCGCTCAAAACAACTTGCGTTCTAATTAGAGCATACTGTACTTACTAGTAATATCTGTTGTTCAAGAGCTTGAACTCCACTCTTTGGATTCTGCAATTTATATCTTAAAAACGAAACCTACTCGTTTGTAATGAAAGATATTACAATTTTTATTCAGTTCCTGAATATTGAACCTCGTTTACCTAAGATACTATAGGAGAGATTTTTTCACCTATCCAGTATTTTCCATGACAAGCGAGATCAGACGAACGGAAGAAAAACTTTGAATAACGTGTTTCATCCATAATGAGTAATTAGAGACCTTCAGCACCAGACATGGGTGTTGCCACTGAGGTTAACCGGAAATCAAATACCAGTAGCAGAGGCGTACTTGCACACATTATGCGGTCGTGGTGTTCGCCACGGAAGTGAAAAATGTCTCGGCGGCCTCCGTGACAATAACCACGGCCGCATGACTTGTGCAAGTACGCGTCAACTACTGATATTTGATTTCAGGTTGACGTCCGTGGAAACACGGACGTCTGGTGCTAAAGGTCTCTTTTATATCATTCTTTATACTGTTTTAGGTACAAGAAGAAGTGTTTGTTGCCTCTCGAGGTGATCGACCGTTTGCCGAGAATATCTTAGTCTTAATGATTGATCAAGCTCCAGATATGACACCGGAGCTTAGTGGGATCATACAGCAATTGAGAGAGAAGCCGATAAAAATAGCAGTGATAACCGTTAACGTGCAAGGTGAAGGATCGAAAAAGATAGCTTCTGGAGACAATCTCGCAGTTACGTCCACTAACAGCACAGCACTTCCGCTTTTAATTGACGAAGGTATGTTTGTTTTGTGGCCCTTGGCCCAGAGTTAGAATTCTGATCTACTTTCTGACTAATTTGAGTCATAATTTTTGAATTAACATCTTTTTCTGTGAAAAAAATCTGAACAGTAGTTGGTAAACCGTTCCAATCCTTAGAGAATCAAATACCGCTTAAATTTTGGCTTTACCCAGTGTTAAGTGACCCGGCTTTTAGACAACCCAACCCAGCTCTAACAGCTATAACAGAAATGCATTTTTATATTGATTCGAGGGCGATGGATAGTTCTAACTTTGGTTTTTTTCATTATTTGAGAATGTAGTGATTAACAATTAAGTTTATAGAGTAATCTTTTGCCAGCAATAAAAAAGTTCAGGGTATGGTAAAGCCCTTTAATAGCAATCAGAAGCTATAACTGATTATTGCATGTGATCGAATCATTTGGATTGGTCCGGTTAACTGTTGATAATTTATAGGTTTCGAAAGATTTTTTACCGATGCCTACTGAGAGATCGATAGAAGGTTTTGCGTGTTAATGAATAGTGTTTTAAAATTGAAAATCTAGTCTAGTAAATCTAGTCAGGATTTACAACCGTGGGTTTGTGATTATCGGTAGGGGGAGGGGCAACAGGGACTCAAGGGGAACTGCACTAGTTTATAAAGGTTCTTACTCAAGATATATGGGTATATGTCCTTGATTTTACATTTTTATTTTCTTGTTACGCATTTAAACCTCTCAAACAAGTCTGAAGTATGCGTCTTGTTTCATTTACTCAGAATATCGAAGCTGTGAGGAAGCTCGCGCTCGTGGAAACACGAAAGATGGGCATTACGTCATGAGACTGACTGACCGGTGCAAGGATCCAATCCGAGTTTTCTGTGTTGCCATGAATACCAACGCACCATCGGCTTACATCACTTTAGAAGCTGGTCCAGAGAACAACTTTGCTGTTATTCATGACAAGCGACTACGAGACCGATTCCAATGCGATGGTGAAACGATGCAACAGATATACAGAGATAGTGGAAACACCTCCTTTAGTAAAGTGAAAATTGACCTGACAACGTTACGCATCGTTGAGGACGACTTCGTATATAGTCGTAGTTCTGGGAATAAGAGAGTTTCATACGGTACTGCGGGTGACTGCTACTCAATGAATCAAGGGAACTGCCGCAAGGGGAAGTTTAAGGTGGACCTGACTGGGACGTTGTTATCTGTGCGACCGGATGTCCGTTGGCAGCCGCAAGGGTTGCCAAATAATATCCGAATACAGGTTAAATAAATTGAACTCTGTATATTATGATTTGCTCCTATAAGGGCAATGTGGAGTACGTATGTATACGTGAAGTAATTATTGAAACCTATATATGAATAGAATTCTATATATTATAATTTGTTCCTATAAGGGCAATGTGGAGTATATATGTATATATGGAGTAGTTACCGAAACCTTTTCCAAAATATTATATCATCAGGACTTCCGAAGAAACAAAGATGGAACCGTTGTCAGTGCAAAGTGTGGCGGATGGTGTTCGCGCTGTCGCCCGGCGAATGGTATAGTCGTAGCTCCTTTGTGCAAACTCCCTGACGGTACGTTTTTCAATATGTTGACTAAAAAATGTATTTGGGATTGTAAGGTTGCTTTTTTTTCGAGCTGTTGCTGCTAAAAAGCTTGCAAATTTGGACTATGCAGTACCTAAACAAGGTATACAAGGGTGTTCAGAAGAAGTTTAATATTTAGCGTATCCTGGCAGCGTAGTAAATTTTGTTCTTTCCCCTCTTCAGCTTGCCCGTATCCAATGGATGTCGTGGTTGCTTTGGACAGCTCGAGCGATGTGAGCAACTCAAATTTTGTCTTACAGAAGAAATTCCTGGTGTCCTTGGTTAACACGTTCACCATAGCTGCTAACAAATCTAGGATTGGAGTTATAGTTTACACCGCAGACCCTAGAGAGGTTATTTCGTTACCTCAATATAAGAACGCGGAATCCCTAACAGATGGAATTACCAGAATTACGCGAATAAGTGGACCTGCTGGGTTTGACCGAATTAACAGATTAATGCTAATGGCGAAACGTTCCCTGAAGGTTTCAAAGGTAAATCCGCGTCTAAATCTTGTAAAAATGTTAACTCGGCAATTATGAACGTTAACACGGTCGTCTACGAGTCCAAAAACAGTTAGTCGTATTAACAAGGTTGGGTCCAATTTCATGACTTAAGGGTCATGAGAGTCTAGGAAGAACCTGCCACGATAAGATTCTTGTCCTTTGTCGTAATGCACAATGAAAGGAGGCGATAACTGTACCAGTGCTTGCGCTTAATGGTGCAAGAAACAATCTGGCTAGATGCAAACTCATCCTCAAAAGATAGAAAGGTATTTATCTCAAAATTTAAATTTATGTGGTCTGAAAATCTTACTTTCAATATTTTGACAGGTTCCAAAGACTCTGATCGCTATAGTAGCAAGTGATATTCAGGAAAGCGTCAGTCAAGTAGCCCGGGAACTGAAGGAAGCGGAGATCAAGGTTGTTGCTATCGGAGTTGGAAACAGTGCAGCGCGGTCTAAACTGGTTGAGATGGCCTCAACCGATAAGGAAATGCATCTTCTTGACAGCTTTGACAAGCTTCAGTCGGTTGTTAACACAGTAGCGCTCCAAGCCTGTGAAGGTGAAGATTTCTATTTAGTTAATCTTGAACCGAAACTATTTAAAATTCAGCTTGGCTATTTCTTGATTGGTCAGTTTGAGAGCCAGGCCTACCGCACGCACCACACGCGCTATGATTGGTCCGTTTGAGAACTAGGCCTACCGCACGCACCTCACGCGCTATGATTGGTCCGTTTGAGTGATGGTCTTACAGCGATTGATAAGAGTTTGAAACTCTATTTCTTACGCTGCAAAAACAAAACTTTTCTTAGAAGCTGAAGTATGATAATTGCTCTTATGATAAAGTATAACGGGTTTAAAAGAACGTTTAGTATATGATATTGAAGAATGGGCAATAACAAAATCTGATACCCGATGAACGTTTGAAGGATGAGAAAAAGGTTAAATTGAATTGAGAAAAAAACATGTTTTCTTTGTGAGATTACTTTGTTGATCAAATTTTCATCGGTTCAATTGATTAATCTGTTTGCTAATGAAGTTCTTCATCCTCCTAAGATCCTTGTTTCAAGAAAGTTTGCAGTTTCCATGCCCTGTGTAAGAATGGTAAGGACGGCTCAGCAGTGTGTAAGTGCCCGGATCCTGCTAAGTGTCCAGATAAAACCGAATCTGTATGCGGCAGCGATGGTCGGACCTACCCGAACGAGTGTGTACTTAGAGCTACTTCATGTCGAGAGAAGAGACGTCTGTCTGTTGATAACGTTGGAGTCTGCGGTAAGTTTCTTTCTCATATGATACTACGTCTTTAAACTCAAAAAAGGCTTCAAAATGGTCGGACCTTCCCGAACAAGTGTGTACTTAGAGCTACTTCATGTCGAAAGAAGAGACGTCTGTCTGTTGATAATGTTTGCTCCATTCGTATTGGGCATCGTCTACGTTGTGTGTTTACTTATTTATTTATGAACCAAAGCTTTTGTTGACTTTACTATGTTAAATTAGTTTTACAACATTCACTTTAAAATTTATTGATTTGATTTCAATAAAGATTTTCATGGTTGTTTCATTCAGGCCCTTGTGCTACCAAAGAATGTCCTGCGAATAAACAATGCGAAATGAAGAATGGGCGACCAGAGTGTGTCTGTCCAGATTTCAGACAGTGTCCTGCCTCATTAGTACCCGTATGTGGATCGGACGGACAAACATACATTAGCGAGTGCCATTTACTGGCGCGCGCATGTCGGGAGGGACTGGACACTAACGTGACCAAACAGCAACAGTGTGGTAAGGCGACAGTTACTTGATACAACTTTCTGATTGCATAGCCTGAAAAAGCTTTCATTTTTTCTAATATTGGTATAACAATTTTTGGTTATTTCCTTATTATCTCTTAAAAAGATTTTGGCTTGTAAGTTGAAGTTTCAGTTTGTTTGGTAAGTACTTTACCGTAGTAGCAATGACTCTAAATCTATGATGTGTTTTTTTGTTGTACGAATATACTAGCGCGCTAGATATATTTTCAAAAACTGTGTGAAAACATACTTTCTTTTTATGTATATCAATACACGAATGTATTTATTTATTTTTCTTAGTTCTTAATATTTTGATTCAACTTTTACCATGTCAGTAAGAAACAAACATTGTTAAATGTCACATATTATCGTTTACATGCTTGGAAGAAAGTGTTCAAGCAATTGTCAACGTTAAATTCGTTGCTACCTTGTTATATTTGTTTGGAAAGGTTTGAAATAAAGACCAATGCTCCAGACTTTTTGGTTTTACTAACTTATGTTCGCTGACTTGTTTCAGACCCGTGTCATGGAGTAAGATGTCCAAATGAAGCTAAATGTAAGGTTGACAAAAACGGAGAAGCCAGATGCATGTGTCAATCCGAAAAGGATTGTCCTAGGGGCGTTAACACTGTTTGTGGAAGTGACGGCAAAAGTTATATGAGCGAATGCGTCATGAAGTCTAGGGCATGCCGACAAAACAAGAAAATAGAAACAGTCAAACAGGGATATTGTGGTAAGACAACTCAATGATACTCCAGTTTCTTGGAACATTCCAACCACTTAAATAAGGTTGTTATACAATAAACGTACACTTTATTAAGAAAAAATCTCAATGTCTTTGTTTTTCTAAGTTATCGCAAACAAAAAGTTCTTTGTTTAGCTTCATTGCTCTTGGGTAATTGGAAAACCAGAAAGGTTTTACAACAAAAATTGTACTTATCCGAGAAGACGCGAAGGTCTAACCATTTGCAGATGTCAGAGGAAAGGCAGCACCTTTTCTTTTAAGACCGTTTGCGAAGGTTATGAATTCAACTCTTTTTTAAATGCACCGTTTCACTCAGGCTTTATGCTGCTTTAATCCAAAACAGAGACAGATACTGGCTGGCCTTGCTTCCTTTAGTTTGGTTAACAAAACTTTTCAGTGGTAAGATGGTGGGTTCGATTATCTTCTGGAGCTCAGATAATTTCTGGATTCTCTCTCCGCTCTTAAGCCTATGTGTTTTACATAATTCTAACTTTGTTAGTATAATGTTAGTTTTTTTTAAAAAAAATTGTATATATTCCCTTTTCTAGCTTTAGAAACAAGAGATCAATGTCAATTTTCTTTTTTATTTATCAAACTTCTACTGTGTTATAATATTCTGTATTAAGAAAAACTCTAAGTCTCATTAAGGATTAAAGACAGGACAATTGAAAGTGGACAATATATATTTTCTTAGTTATTTCATTGTCTCTTTTTAATTTCGTCCCAGGGCCGTGCGAACTGACAAATGCGTGTAATCTGTACAATGGACTGTGTGTTCCCAGGTTTGACGGTACTGTATCTTGTACCTGTCCAAGTGAGGAAACATGCCTTGAGAGAGATCCTGTTTGCGGCACTGATGGTATGACCTACATATCCAAATGCCATCTTGATGTCGCGGCTTGTAGTCAAAAATCAGTTAAGATTGTGGCTTACAAGGGACCTTGTGGAGGTAATGAGTTATAAACTGTTCTACTACTTCTATTAGAGCTATTCGGGGCTGATGCAATAGTGCGTACAGTTGGTGGATTCAGGATATTTGAAGATGGAATGACTAAACTGCCCGGAATTTGAATCGGGGAGTTATAACTTTCTCAGTCCTGTTGTGGTTCTTGTCAGTCGTTACCTAACAAAAGCAAAAATAGTTGAAATATTTGCCGTCAGTCGTGATTCTCTTCGGTTTGTTTAACGCCAAATGTTTGCTGACCTGCTTACGAGTGAAACTTTTTTGTTTTTTTATTCGAAAAAGGGGGAGGGACGTGTCTTGTCCCCACGGATCCCCTGGGGTTACCATAGTAACATGTCTAAAATGCGTATGTCGCATGTAATAAGTCTTTTTTGAACAAGTTTATTTTATCTCGGGGTGTTTCTCACTGCAGTTACCTTACTGTAATGACAATGCCATGACTGATTGACTACTGATCAGTTGTATTTTCTGTTTCATAACCAGGCCCATGCATGGCTTCGGCTTGCGGTAACAACGCCACTTGTGAACTCACATCAGATGGTTCGTCCACTTGTAAGTGTAAGGAAAAAGGAGAATGCCCTGAGCTGAACGATCCTGTCTGCGGGTCTGATGACGTCACCTATCCCAATGAGTGCGTGATGTACGCTGAAGGTTGTGCCGAGAGAAAATCTTTATCAGTAAAACACCGTGGTCCCTGTGGTAAGTTACTACGGTTTTTCTGCTCTGCACTTCTCAGTGGGAAGCATGCTACATGCTTACTTCAAAACTCAATTTCTACCGCAACATTTTGCGTTAGGATTTACGAAATCGTGCGGATACATAACTCCGGAAAAAGTCCGAGCTCCGGATTCTTTATAACTGAGCTTTAGGAACACATATCTTATAACAACTAGCCCGAAAAAAGAAAACATCGTTTAATAAATCCAAGTTGTGGACCAAGAAACGAGTCTTAAACTTGTACAACGATATTTCGACTTTATTTCAAGTCATAGTCATGTTGAAAACTACTTACAAGCGCAGTTAGTATTTATATTTGCGCCTCAGAATAGCTCTAGGTGTCTACTAAAAGTATAGGCTTTCAGGCCTTCGTTATTGGCCTAAAGGCCTCTAGAGACCTAGAACTCTCTAATAATTGCTGTATATAATGTAAATACTGACTGCGCTTGTAAAAAATTTTCAACATGACTATGATTTGAAATAAAGTCGAAATATTGTTATACAAGTTCAAGACTCGTTTCTTGGTCCAAAACTTGGATTAATTTTTTCACGGGCTAGTTGTTATAATGATGTATTTAAAACTGTCAGATCAGCATGCCTTTAGGAACACATATGGTGAGCAAGAGCTTTCAATTCGGTTGTGACACACGGACTGTATCGCACAAATCACTTGAATACCAACACATTTTGCATTGCTTGAGGAAACACAAAACATGAAAAGAGTTGGGTACGGCAGACTGTTCTAAATAGTTGACATTATGATAACGGCTGCAGAGTTATATTACTTTGAAATGATGTCATTATTATTATTGTTATTGTTAGTTATTATTATTATTGATATTACAGGTCAATGTATGGATACACAGTGTACTGCTCCAAAGCGCTGTGTGGTGCTAGAGGGAGCGCCAGTGTGTGTGTGTCCAGCGAAGAATGACTGTCCTGCTGACATAGCGCTCGTCTGCGGTACTGACAATAAAACCTACATCAACAAGTGCATGCTTGATGTCATTTCCTGCAAGAACGTGAATTCGGTCAGAGTAGCTAGAGTTGGAGCATGTGGTAAGCACAAGAACCGTAGGCATGGATGGCGATGAAAATTGTATCGGTCACAATCTTGATGGTTTTGTTGGTGTTGGTTATGTTATTATTAACAGAGATCGTAGGAGCATAAGAGAAATCGAGGAAGAAAAAACTCAAACTGCAACGAGTGGGAATCGAACCCACGGCACTTCGATCACACGGCAGGTGCTCTGACCACTGAGCTACCGAGGCAACTACAGTAGAAGTGAGAGAAAGAACCAACCAAAGACAAGCCGGTCAATCCAAATCCCAGTCCCCCCACACTTTCCGACACTCCTCTCCTTTACAATACGATACAATGCAATGCAATACAACAGAATACAATACAATACAATACATACTAGTTATGCAATGCTTTCTCGTGGGATACCGTGGAATATGCCATGCGTCACTTGTATTTTCAGTAAACACACGAGCCTTTAGACGAGTGTGTATATGAAGAAAATACAAGTGACAATTGGCGTTTTCCACGGTATCCCACGAGAAAGCAGCATTGCAAACTAGTTTATCCCATGTCTTGAAAAATACAAAAATGGATAAAATATTAATTGTATGATATGTTAAATATTCTAGCTATGAGCGCGCGCTCCTAGAAAAAAGGCTCAACAAATGGAATCTGATTCAAAACAATGAATTATAAACATGCAAGACCTTTAGCAATATAACACAAAAATGGCTTGTTATGAAATTTGTTTGCCCGTAGAATGAATTTCCCCGCCGTTTTTGAATTTTATTTGTGCGTGCATGCGGCAAGTCATAACGGGAAGGTTGAGGATATGCAACGGCAATCCCGGCCTCTGATTGGCTGTTTTTTTCCAAGGCATGGGATAAAATACAATACAGTACAGTGGCGTGCAGTGCAGTGCAACGCAACACAATACAATACAATACAATATAATATAATGCAATAATCTTTATTTAACGAGGCTAAACATACTACCCTAATAACGTTTTCTATCATATGGCCTGAAATAATATAATACATTACTTTACATTTGGTTTTTCCTTTGGTTAAAGAGTTTGACCTCTCCGAAAGTGATCAGTTGATCGAAACATGCATTTGTTTCCATAACCTTTGTCAATAACTATATACTTTACAAAACCAGCTGTGGTAAAACGATGGTTTCGTCCAAAGGAGCGTTAGTGAAAAGCGATGTTGCGTCATATGACGTTTACTTAATTCAATCATATTTAGTTCTTCGTCAAACTGGAAAACGACACTGACATGTCATTTTTGAATGATAACGGGCTTAGTTTTATTCACTTTGCCAGTTTGTTACTGTACGTCCCATTGGAGGTTAAGATCAGGCACATGGCTAGGTTCTTCTTTGCGTTCTTAGTGAACGTAAGATTCTGGTGACGTATGACCTAACATCGCTTTTCACTAACGTTCTTGTGGACAAAGTGATCGATTACATCGTAGAGCGCGCTAGTATTTGTATTAGCTTGCAGGGAAAAGTATATGCTGAAATTTAGTTGGTTTTCTTTAACAGATCCCTGTATGCTTTCCAAATGCGAGTTTCACTCGAGATGCGAGGCTCGACCTGACGGCTCCACGGCGTGTGTGTGTCCAAGGAGAGACTTGTGTCCACCGGAAATGGATCCAGTGTGTGGGACGAATGGCAAGACATACAACAGCACGTGCCACCTGATGGCCGAAGCGTGCCAGACACGTGATGACATCTCTCTTCTTCACAAGGGAGAATGCAGTACGTTTCAATCTAAATTTTAAAAGTTGTTTTTAAACAAACCCAGGCTTCTTAACTCTAAATTTGTTATTTTTTTTTCCTATTTAGTGCGTCGGCGAGTAAACAAAATGGCTAAATTTTTATCGATTGAGTCCTTTTAATTTAAATTTTTACTACAATATATATAATTATGTTTTAAGTACACCTAATAGTTAGTTAATTGGTTATCC
This sequence comes from Hydrozoanthus tunicans, assembly GCA_026413305.1. Lineage (NCBI taxonomy): Eukaryota > Metazoa > Cnidaria > Anthozoa > Zoantharia > Hydrozoanthidae > Hydrozoanthus > Hydrozoanthus tunicans. The sequence goes on from JAOBAT010052994.1 coordinate 38,553, forward strand.
ATAGAAATTCATTTAGATGTGCTAGAGCCAAATCTGGGTGTATCTCGAGATATTCTTCCGACTAATTACTAGTTTTCGTCCAAAGGTAAACCCTTTAACCCCTAAGAGTGACAAAAAATGAGTTCGTAAATTCTCCCAACTTAAGTCCATAGTGTTCCTATGAAAAGTTTGGGTGAATTTCTTAATTAATCTTCCAGAGTTTTTGGTGGGTGATCAAATTTCATATTCTCAGTACTATCCAGCTTGTTTTCCTTGTTTACTGTAAGGAGAATTTAGATGTTTACGAATGCCTTAGGGCTCAAAGGGTTAAGGATTGGCGGCAGATTTCACAAAATTTAAACTTTGCCTGACCAACAACTGACGCCATCAGTTGAAAACATTTAAAAATGTAAATATCTCGAGAACCATAATAGATTTTGACAAAATTGTTTCACCGCTGTTCCTTGTTTAGAAAAGTCTATCCGCTGACAAAATATCTTAATGTCATAGGTTTTTTGAAGGTTGAGTTGTCGTTATAAACCAGTTGCTCTACCTCTGAGTTTCTACTCTAACTAAATATATTCCTTTCTTTTAAGATTCCTGTTCGTTTGTCAAGTGCTCACTGTACTCTGGACGGTGTACCAGGGACCCTGTGACAGGGGGAGCTACGTGTTCATGTCAAAAGTCTGACAGTTGCTCACAGATCGTTGCACCGTTGTGCGGTACGGACGGCAAGACGTATAACAACGAGTGTCAGATGGAAGCTGCGGCGTGCAGTAGTAAAAAACCTATCAAGAAACTTCACACTGGTCCTTGTAGTGAGTGCACTTTTTTATGAACATTTGTCGCACATTAAAGTTTCTCTATTAATTAGAATGTCTGCATGATGTTAACACTTTGTTTTGAAAATGATATTGAGAATAACAACAGAGTTAGTAGTCGTAGCGCTGGTGAGTAAGGACGATGATTATGTGTTGATAGTGAATCTGATGGCTATGTAGAGCAACCAAGAAGTTACACCGACAAGTCATAAACGTAAGAACAAATCGAAACAAGAATGGTTATATCAAAACGACGGGCAGCCAACTGGTTTCGTTCGTACAGTTATTTCGGGTGTCCAACCACTGTAAACTAGTTTAATTTCTTTCTTTTTAATTATGAAGAGCACTGAAAGTGGAAATAAATTTTTGTTGTTTTATTCGATTGTCTCGCGATTTCGGTCATAACTAATTAAACGCTGCCTACTGGAAAAAAAATAACAACAGAAGGCTTTAACTGACCAACCAATCACAGCAATGAAAGCCGCCTTAATGATCCGCTGACAAATATAAAGACGAGCAGTTATCCAGTCTGCATCATCGCCTGAAACTTTGTGTTCATTCAGTTATGACTGTAATCGTGAGATAACCGAAATCGATTTTTATCTTCCGCGTTGAACAATTTCTTTAACAATTCTTCTTTCAAGGGTGTAAGGAATCGTTGCACCGTACTGGTTTCAAAGGGTTTAAAGTCGTGGAATCAAAACCTATGAAATAATCGAGTATACGCACCGTTTGTTTTAAAATGAATGAAAACGTGGATTTGATAACTAAAAAAGCATGCACATACATATAATTACCATGTATTAATAGTTCGCTTCCAGAAAGATAATAGACGTTTAATTTGGTCCTTGTATCTTCACATGAACCGAAACCTTAAAACTTTACTTTTGACTACAAACCTTTCATTTAAGGTACGTGTTCAACAAAAATTTGCGTGGGTTCTAAGTGCGTGTCCAACAGCCTCGACGGTTCAACTAAGTGCGAGTGTTTCAAGTTGTGTCCGAATGGTGGAGAACCCGTTTGTGGCAGCAATGGTATAACGTACGCCAACGAATGTGAAGCGCAGAAAGAAAAATGTACAAAGAACAAACAGGACTTCACCTGGCGGAGTGGAGAGTGCGGTATGTCTTTTACTTACTTCGTAATCAGAGTCTTTTCAATAAAGAATTGAAGAGAGAGATGAAAGAGAGTTGGTTCAGACTTGATTGTCAAGCTTATTAGAGTCCTGACTAATTTTTGTTTAACATGTATTTGTCTCAGCTCACTCTTCGTCTTCCTCTTGATTACATTTATGATAATAAAGCTTGTCAAAAGTTGCATACAAGAGATTTTCTCTCTCTCTCTTTCACAGGGCTTGTGGTTATTCCTTGTTCACTGAAAATGTGCCGCAACTACGCAACCTGCTCCTTTGCAGCCGGCTCGGTCGGGTGTAAGTGCCCGGATGAGCGGAAATGTGATTGGTCAGCGGTCGACCCTATCTGCGCAACTGATGGGAAAGTTGAAAAAACCTACATCAACCGATGCTTGATGGAGGCTAGGTCGTGTAAGAGTGGCAAACATATTGTCCCAGTCAGTCTCGGGCCATGTGGTAAGTCAAGTACTGAAATTAAGGATCAGAGCTTTTCAGTGACTTAGAAACAAAGATGGATTATGGGACCTGTGGTAGCTCTGGTTCGGCGTAGATAGCTATCATAAAAATGAGATCAAAAATTATTACCACCATCGTTGTCGTTATTGTCATTGAAAGTAACATCATAGATCAAAAACACTTCCTTTACCACTATCATTACGATTCACATTATTTTTATTTAAATTCATCACCATCTTCATTACCATTGTCATTGGCATTAAGAACACTTTGATCACTGACGATAACTCCATAATTAACATTGTCACTTTTTATCGTCATTAACCTAAACATTATCATCTTATTCATCACTAATGCCATGTTTGTCGTTATCATAATCCTTTGTAAAGTGCTATGGAAAATTGATAGAGAAATGTTTGTCGTTAAGATTGATAAGACTATCATCATCAATTTAACCATTATAACTATTATTGATACTGTATCATCATTTCATCTTACAGTTTTAGTCTGTTTGATTTCTGTATCAGAAAAACCGATACAGGTTGCTTTGTCACGATGATATTCAGAAAAAGTGGTCATTAATGTAATATTTTCGAGATAAATAAATAAATAAATAGATAACAGCAAAGCAAACAACCTCTACCCTTTGAAATAACCAGAGTTTACCATTTACAAAAGTATCAAAAAAGGCGAAGGTAGAATTATTGATGAATATCCCTTACAGATCCATGTAGGAACATCAAGTGCGACAACTATGCTGTTTGTCAAGTTGCATCAAACGGCGAAGAGAAGTGTGTGTGCCCGGACGAACAGAGCTGCCCCACTACAATAGACCTAGTTTGTGGATCAGATGGAAGAAGTTATTTGAATGAATGCGTGTTGAAAGCTAGAGCTTGTAAGGGAAACAGAAACACTAAACTCCAAGCAAAAGGATACTGCGGTAAGTTCTAGTCGCTCTCTGTGGTTACACGCTTTGATTTTGTGTTTGTATAAAGCGAACAACTTCCATCCTTTTAGAAAAAGGTTATTTGTAACCAAAACTACATTTCTTTAGCATAATTTATTATCTTCGGAGGCTCAAACTCTGACACGGTGTAATTAACCAAAGGCAAGTGCAAAAATCTATTATATTTGTTTTCCATTTGTTGTAAAAAGTCACTCATTGTAATTTGAAGTTAAGTAATACTGAACTTATTGTATTGTTATTTGTTGTACAAATTCAAAATCTTTTTGTTATAGATCATTGTATATTGAAATTTAAATTAAAAAAAGAAAAAAAAGTGCAAAAATCTGCCTCGAGCGGGAATCGAACCACGACATCTCAACCACATGGCAGTGCCTCTAATCACTTAGCTACCGAGGCAATTTTAGTGGTAGAGGAAGAACGAACCAACCAAAGAAAAGCCAAGCAATTCCAGCCCCAGTACTCCCCTACACAATGAGATTAAGAGAACACTACTGGTTTTTTGGCCAGACGATCATAAGACACATAATCGTGTTTGATTGACAAGTTATTGTTATGCTCTTGCCAAACTTACTAAGTTGCCACTTCATGCATTATCGAGGAAGTAGAATATTTATCAAAAGTAAAATGACAATATTAAGGTTAGCTATCCATTTTTAACTCAAACAAGCTTAGCCATACTTTCGTTTTAGAATTTGATCAGAACATTAAGTTCCAACCGTATCAAACGTTTGTGTTTTGGCAAGTGGTTGAATCTTTTTGGTTTACTTATTTTATTTTCGTTTCATTGATTCCTGTGGGTTTAATGTTTGCATTGTTTAATTTCACTTTACTTCAGTTTACATACTTGCTGTCATGTTTCGTTATATTTGTCATTATATAATCTGCAAAACGATCCAGGATTTTATCATAGCTAATATACGGACTGGTTGTGAAAGCCAGCAAACTTTAAAAGGGAATTAAAAAGAATGTGCAAAGATGCTTTGTTTTTGGTTGAACGTCCGTGATAGTGGACATTCTTTGTTTCAGGTGTTAGCGAGAATATTTGAGTGGCTACTTTTTTATTTGCATTTCAAAACCTTTTGTATTTTGTGCACCTTCAGGACTAGTAAACAAAAGAAAACGGCGGACAAAGACCTACAACAATGGTTTCATAACCAGTCGTTATATTAATTGTGCTTTTATTTAGAAAACTAAGTTAACTCGAATATTTGGTTTTTGACTGTTTCATCCGTTTATTCAGCCTGCATGCCAAATTTTATTTGTTCAGGTTTGTGTAGTTGTACTTATTGGTAATTTTATCTCTTCAACCAGACGTCTGTGCGTTGGTCAAGTGTCCCAAGAGCGCACACTGCGTACCGAAGGTAGACGGCGAGTATGAATGCAAGTGCAAGGCCGCCAGTGAATGCCCTGCTGGGGGGATTCCTGTGTGCGGCAGTGATGGCACAACATACCCCAACGAGTGCAGGATGTTGGCTGAGGCTTGCAAGAGAGAACTTTCTGGCCAGCAAGGCGGATTAGTCGTTGTTGGAGAACAACAATGCAGTAAGTCATGTTACCACATTCGTTAACATCATTAACTTCTTTAACGCTATCGTTACCATTATGCATGATCATCATTTTTAACATCAATGTCATTAATATTATCACTTATAGATCTGTTTTCATCCTGTAAAGATAATGATGCTCAAGGGTATATAACTGGGTGTCCGTGATAGAAAATTCAAAGAAGTGTCTCTTAAAGTTATTGATCCGTCGTTATCAGGACATCGATCCGGCCATGATTAAAATAGATAAAAAACATTTACTGTTAAAAAGATGAAAAGGTTTACTAGGCGGTTTCTGCAACTGATGTTATTGCCTTTGTTAGGTAAAATGAGTAAGCTTAAGCCTTTTGGTTTTTTGATGTCCTCTCGTCTCAACAGTATCTTTTCGTGTATAATAGACGTATCCGTTTTATCCGTTCTTGACAAACAAATAAAAACTGAAATTGAAAACTTAAAAAATTTGAGGCTTCTTCTATGAAACATTTATAGTTTCTTTGATCTCAAATCGATAGTAAGTTGAGGTCTCGCCTTTTACTTTAACTCATTGTAATACTGGCTTTAAGTCTTGTATCTTGGTTTCTTGTAATTAAAAGTTAAGGTACAGGCATGCCGAATATGTCCGTGAACCAAATGAATAAATGATAAATACAAAACAATTTTTTACTGCCTTTGAGGCTCGATAGGACCTTAAATGTAGTAAACTACGACTAAATTTCACAATGTTGTCTTCTAGTGAGTATGTTATCAAAATAGGTTTTTATAACCAATCCTAATGCATTTTAACCAAATATAGAGCCGTGCACTGCGAAGAAATGCAAGTCGTACGAATTGTGCAAAGAGGAGGGTTCCATAGCAGTCTGCGCATGCCCAGATGCACGAGACTGTAGCTACACCCCACAGCCTGTGTGTGGAACGGACCGCAGGGAGTATGCGAGCGAGTGCCATCTCAAAGCTCAAGCTTGCAGGAGGCGAGACAGCACACTCAGAGTGGCCAACAAGGGAGCTTGTGGTTCGTATTCTATACAGTAGTCAAAATTTCACACGCGCTTTGCTTGATTTATAAGAGGTTTGCTCCGTGCAAAAATTTGTAATTGGTATTCCGAAAAAAATGGCGGCTTTCCACTTTACCATAATGCATTGCGACCTTAAACGCTAAAAGAAGCTCAGGGAAGATGAGAACTGGTCAAACTCTTTATTGTACTAACAACACTGCGTGTGTGTCAAGTTTGAGGTTTACAAATTATCTCTATGCGTTCTCACAGGAAATTTTAAACAATAATGCGCTTGGAATTGTCGGTAAATGTGCAAGGCGCCATATTTTACGTAATCGTTTATTTTACTTATCACAAAAATTTTAAAATCGTTATGTTTACCCACGGAAAATTGATTCAGTTGTCTTTTTTTTAACTAAGTTAAAAAAGTACTTCTGTTCCTAAACAAGTTCGTGGATAATCAAGGTATTTAAAAGCGACGTTTGTTAAAGCTCGCGAAAAAAAAAACAAGTTTAAAATAGAAACAGTACAAAAGAATTAATTATGGTAATGAAATTCATAATAATAATAATGAAGTGACTATAATAATAATAATGATAATAGAAATAATGACGTAAATAACAGTTCTTTGAACACTTTTTTCATGCGTCAATAAATTTACACCGATCGGGCACTGTTCAGGAACTATGGAACTAAAAGCTAGTTATTACATTACAGTAAGTACCCACTGGTAAAACTTGTAGTGTTTGCAGTTGTTGTAGATACTGTTTCACTTACCAGGGGAAGGCTGTTCAATGCACGTGTGTCCCATGTATGCTGAATGTCACGAGAGCCCAGATGGTAAAGCCAGCTGCCAGTGTCCGAGGCGGGAGCAATGTCCTTCTGATCTCAAAGTGGTCTGCGGCACTGACGGGCAAACATACGTAAACGAGTGTATCATGAAAGTTATTGCTTGCGAAATGAGGAAGAATGTTACCAAGGCATCTTACGGCACATGTGGTGAGCTCTTCTTTTCTCTTTTTATACTTTTATTTTAAATTGTTAAGAAACAAAACGAAAACTAGTTAAAAATATTAACATAGAACTTTAAGACGGCGTTCTTGTATGCCAACTGCCAATCTCTTCTAAATAAAGCTGAAAGGGGTTTTGACACCATATGCGTAGGACCTTGAGTCGAACTTGTATTGCAATGCATTCTGGATAGAAAAGAAGTTAAGAACAAAACCCTGGTGATGAAATGATTGGAGTACAATGAGCAATCAATTAGTAGTATCAAGGAGAAAATCGAAAAATGTTATGCTTATTATTCTTGAATTTTGCAAGAAGATGTATAAGATGGCTTGTAGAGCGAGGACCATTTGGAATCAAAGAAAGAACTGCTACCTTACAAACAAAGTTGCAACTACTCTATTCTGCATCGTCTCTGCTTCTTTTAATATATAAAATGACTAAAGCATGTGCTCTATATAGATACTTATTAGAAGATGAATGTGACGATGTAACTATAATAGTTTTCAAAAGTGCTCTATAACAATGCTAGAGCTAGGTGAAAGTCTTTTAGATTGGCTAAAATACTCTTAATCGACTTTCTCGGCTTCCACCTGTCGTCAGGGAGTTAAAATGTTAAAATCCAACATTTTAATTTTCTGATGACAAGTGAAAGCCCAGAAAGAGAATTTTTGGTTCCTAGAAGATCTGGTGCTGCTTGTATGAATTGCTAGTAATACGAGTTCTCTTTAGATCCATGCAAGTTCGTTAAGTGCACAATCCATTATGCGACATGCAAGGTACAAGCAGACGGTACGCCCAGGTGTGTGTGTCGACCGGACGCCTGTCCTGGTTTAAATGAACCCGTTTGTGCTTCGGACCTGAGAACTTATAACAGCAGGTGTCATATGGAGCATACAGCCTGTAATGACTTCGCGGCGTTGGAGGTTGAAAGTGAAGGAAGATGTGGTAAGTACAAGCTGCTGTTTTTAGTACAGTAGACCTCGAAAGTTACGCCCCCCCCCCGAAAGTAGAGGTACCTTTTTGATATTTGCTCTCTATTAAATCCCGATCGTCACGCCGCCCTCCCGCCCCCCGAAAGCAACGGCCTCTTTTACCAGGAAAATTGGAAAGTATCGGGGCCGTTACTTTCGGAATTCTACTTTGGTCTGTTTTGTTTACTGTTTGTTCATCGGGTTACGTTACATTGCAGAAAAATGAGTATGAATGGAAAGGGCTTTTAACATTCATAATACGTGCCCTCTTTGTCTGAGATCATAAGTAGTTACAGACGTTTTAACTTACCTATCCGAAAATAACGGCTAACCGAAAGGAGCGGCCCCATTTGTCGGCAAAATCCGTATTCGCTCGGTATTTTAATTTGTGTAAAACGTTTTTAATCATTTTTTTTTTGACCGCAAAGCAATCTAGATCCTGTCAACTAGTCTTAGCAACTGCGGTTGTTTTGGCTTTTGTATCCTCATTGCAGTTGCATAGGTTTAAACTACGTACAATCATCTGGTACTCAATAAGTCAAATAACTGCCGTGTCTGGTTAGCCCAATTGGTAATGTACCAGTCTGCCTTGGGTTCGATTTCCGGGGGGCCGAACCTTCACTAAGGTTTTTTTGTTTTAACGTCTGCAAACGGTTAGTTCTTTGCGTCTTCTCGGATAAGGAGGTTAAACCGTAGGTCCCTGGTGGGGGATCTCGAAGTAGACCTCAAGTCGTATTGTCAGTTCTCTTGTGACTCCTTGAGTTAAATCTAAGAAAGTAGTAATTCAAAGCAGTTAAAACTAAAACTTAGCAATTAGGATTGGTAAACAAGGCAGGAGGTCACACCTCGCTTCTTGCCCTTTGCACGAATTCCGGGCTAATTTCTGACTTTCTTGCCTGCCAGACGCATGTTCCGATCACCAGTGCGAATCCTACGAGGAGTGCGTTGTTAAGGACAACAAGGCAGTTTGCCAATGTCCCGAGTCATGTGACCCAACTCTGGACAGAGTATGCGCAAGCGATGGCAGGACGTACAACAACAAGTGCTACATGAGGGTTCGTGCTTGTGAGATCAAGCGTTCTTTGACGATTGTAAAGAAGTCGTCCTGTGGTAAGTAACCTTTACGTTGCCTTAGTAACATTCAAACTGAATCTCTACTATCTTGCACCTTGACTACAAGTCCAACTCTAGACTTTTCGATTGCTTTTATAGGTTCCATTGGAGTTTAGTTTGTTTCAGCAACAAATATGATTTGTTTTGGTTTTCCCGCTTATTCCTAACTAGTATACATGAAAATATCAAAATGACGGCATCCTGACCTGTTTAGTCTCGGTAACTGTCTCTACCTGATCTTCTTCTTGTTACTTTATGTAATGTGCAAATAAGTTGTAAATACATTTACTTGGTGCGAATGTTATTTTGATAAATGCACGTAATTGAAACTTGCACCAACTGCAAATGTCACAATTCCAGAAATATCAGAGAGCAAAATGCTTGAATTTTTCAAGTTTTAAAAAGTCTGCTAGATCAGTTTGCAAGTCTTCCTTGACTTCAAAATGGTATGAAAAGAAGTAAACAAGAAAATCTTAAATCTTTCTGTAGATTTCTTTATCTTCCCAAGATACAAGGCACTCAAATTCAAAGCATATTGTTGCTATCAAACTTTTCGCCTCAAGAAAACCTAATTTGTTGTTAAAACTGTGCTAAAACCGAGTAACGAAAACATTTGAAGACTAATCCCGTTTGCAATAATTGTAAATTGTATTATATATATTATATTATATTATATATTATAATTCAAAACTGAAGAAATGCGAAAAATCGGGATTCAAGAGCATCGTACGTTTCAAATTCAGCGTACTTCTCGTAAAAGGGTTGCTGTAATTTTTGTTTGGAATCCAAATTTTCTAAATTCCTAATTTTGTTGTTACATTGAAAATCTTTTGATTTCATTAGACGCTTGTTCGCTTCTGAGATGTTCGGATTACGCTGAATGCCGGATAGATGACGTAACTAAAAGAGCGGAGTGTGTGTGCCCTACTATAAACGAGTGTCCCCGAGTAGGCGCAACTCCCGTCTGTGGCTCTGACGGGCGGACATATGTTAGTTTGTGCCACTTTAAAGTTGAAAACTGTGGTAAAAATCTTGGTGTCCTTGTAGCGCACACCGGCTCTTGTGGTAAGTTTGAGAGTCAACTTTCTTCTCTCGTCTCACCATGGTTACTTACTTCAACCTTTTCTGCGTCAAATTAATTGGTTCTTCGAAATTTTGAATTTGACAGTCCATATGTATGTATGGTTTCTTCTTACCCGTTTTAGTTCAAATGATCTTTTTTCCCATTAATCTGTTTTGTAGTGCTCACGATCCTCTTAAATTGCCAGGGTCTCATCATGTAAACAAGGGATTCCAACAATCTGTTATTCTATTTACTAGTTTAAAATATTTAGATAAAACGGATGTGTTAAATTGGACCCGTTCAGTTTCAAGGTCTATATCATCGTAGTGTAGCTTCAACAAATTACCGCCCGAGATATTTCGCTCAAATATAAATCGATTTTTGAAATCTCTGTTCCCAGTCCAGTGTGCATGCGTGGAGTTTCACTTCCTAGTTGAATGATTTCATTAGCAGCTGCAGTGTAGAGCCCTCAGAACTTGTGGTACAGAATCGTTTTCTAGTGTAGAAATCTTCATTTTGATTGTCTTCAGGATTGATTGTAATCCCTTGCTCTACGACCGAATGCAAGAACAATGCCGTATGCAATTTTGACAATGGTGTCCCAAGGTGCCAGTGCCACCCTGTCGAGGACTGCCCCAGGGGGGGTATGCCAGTGTGTGGCAGTGACGGTAGCACTTATGATAACTTGTGTTACATGAAAACGATTTCCTGTAGGAAGGGGAGATATGTCTATGTTAAACATGAAGGACAATGCGGTGAGTTTATTTTCCAGGATTTTGTTCTTTGTACACAGTATAAGACAACAGACTTGATTTAACAAAAATGTTTTCTAGCATTTCACAAAACATATATTTAGAGTGAACTTTTTTAGTAAAAAAATAGTGTCCAAAAACGACTTCTATGTTGGTTAAATGATTTAAAGAATTAACGATAGAAGTTAATAGGGTTATCAGTAGAAGTTTTTAAGATTAACAACAGAAGTTGTTAGGATCAACAGTAGAAGTTGTTTGGATTAACAACAGAAGTTGTTAGGGTTAGCAATTGAGCATTGCTAGGGTTAACAGTAGAAGTTGATAGGATTAACAACAGAAGTTGTTAGGGTTAACAGTAGAAGTTGATAGGATTAACAACAGAAGTTGTTAGGGTTAGCAATTGAGCATTGCTAGGGTTAACAGAAGAAGTTAGGGTTAACAATAGAAGTTGTTAGGGTTAGCAGTAGAAGTTGTTAGGATTAACAACAGAAGTTGTTAGGGTTAACAATAGAAGTTGTTAGGGTTAACAGTAGAAGTTGTTAGGGTTAACAGTAGAAGTTGTTAGGATTAACAACAGAAGTTGTTAGGGTTAACAATAGAAATTGTTAGGGTTAACAGTAGGAGTTGTTAGGATTAACAACAGAAGTTGTTAGGGTTAACAACAGAAATTGTTAGGGTTATCAATTGAAGTTGTTAGGGTTAACAGTAGAAGTTGTTAGGATTAACAACAGAAGTTGTTAGGGTTAACAATAGAAGTTGTTAGGGTTAACAGTAGAAGTT